>JAQIWG010005682.1:0-14225 GCA_034695025.1 Chamaedrilus cognettii | reverse complement strand
TAGCATTGTTGTGATTTGTAATTTCTATCAAAGAAGGTCAACTTTTCCTAATCTACAGTAAATCCAATTCTGCAGCTGAAATTTTCAGTCCAATTTCTTTGGATGATGCAATCTTTGACCAATAAAATTGCTTGTTAGAGCTAAGCGATTCGTTTTGAATCGAATGTAAGCGAACTGTTTACAATTGGGTCTTGTCAATCGTCGCGCTTGCGCTCTGCGGGAATTATTGATTGTTTTCAGATCGTCGCGATAGCGCTCTGTGGGAATTATTGATTGCTTTCAGATCGTCGCGCTTGCGCTCTGCGGGAGTGAAAGGGTTAAGAGCTCTCAAGATCAAAATTTGATCCAAATAGCTCTAAGGCTATGGATTGTACAAGAAATCTATTCATAGGTCACCACTAGATTCACTCAGTGATCCTATATAGTATACAATGTATATTGTGTACGATTTGCGACATCACAAGCATGTTGATATTCTGAAAAAAAAGAATTGTACTTCATTTGCATTGGCAATTTAAAATATTTGAGCAGAGATCTACTGGATCAGCATCATTGCAACCAAAAATTTTCTAACATTGACCGTTGATGGAATTTCTGTGATTTGACCGTCCGATGGCACTTTTGATTCGAATCAAAAATTGAACGCTCGCTTGCGTAACGGGGAACAAGAATTTCTATCAGAAAAGCTGGTACTAAGGCGAGACGACAAAGGTACGGTAACAGGACAGTTAAGGAACAGAATAAGGTATTTGATGTCTGAATAACATCCACTTTAATCGACACACTACTAAAAGTGTAAACCACGAACAAATAAAAACAATACACTAAGCTTGTCAATTGTCTGCCAACAGCGCGCAGGCTCAACCTCAATCTCTGACCAAAAGTTCACGACAGCGTCCCACACATTACGCAATACAAAATTAAACGACCGAAGCTACTAATTAAATGCGCAGACTGTTTGTAGCATCATTCTGTCCAAACATTCGGTTTTGCTTTTCAAATATTTTTACAACAATCACTACACCGAAGCCAATTTCTTCAGTCCCACTTTATCAAGCTGCCATAACTGCCACAAATCTGAAAGCAAGAATACCAGACACAATTACAAACAAGGGCTTATAGATATTATTTATAGTCTAATATACAATAAACAGTAAGATAACAATGCAAATACACAACATTCTCCTTCAGAAACACATGTACCAAAAATTCGGTGTCGGCCCGATTCGTCTAAAACCGATTCGTCTAACAGCGTTTAGGGCCAAATCATCTAATCAGAAGGGCCGTTTCGTCTAACACAAGTTTAACGCCGATTTGTCTGAACCGATTCGCCTAAAGATGTTGGGACCAAATCGTCCAATGAGTAGGGCCGTTTCGTCTACTTGTAACATAACTAGTGATGGGCCTACTACCTATAGAGTGGCCAATAATTATTGACTCAACTAGGAGGCTTATAACTTTGACAATAGAGCAAGTCCAGTCATGTGTAATACAGAGAGTTAAAGCTCGTTATGTCAGTTAATTCAGCCATTGTATTCAGCAATTAATAGCCTAATCTTCAAGAACTTTGAAGTTTGGACAGCTAACTAGAATAGCAAGTTGATAAGGCCTATGATAGAAGTACACAATTAAGTGCACCGTGGAAAGTAATTTGTCCCTCAACGATTCGGATCCGAAAAATTCTAGACGATAGACGATTCGGCCTCCATGCATCAATATGAAACTTAGACGAAATGTGCTCTGTGGATGATTTACTTTAGACGATTAGGTTTTAGACAATTTTAGACGATTTGGCTCTAGACAAATCGAACTCTCCCCGAAAGTTTGACGTTTAGCATCCGTGGAAAAACACACACAACGCCAGAGAGATGAATTTAGAAGAGCAATTTCAGAATATAATATCTACAAGATAAATCATAACAACTAATTAGTGCAATGAAGAATGCAAGACTCATATCTCGTACCCTGATAACAACACCGGCTGTGTTTAGTAGTATCCACGTCCACGACCGCCTGAAAAATTATCGCAAATTATTATATTATTAGCGTAATGATATATAGCAAAATATATATTATTAGCAAAATTCTGATCGGTTTTATGGCTACATATAGTCAACCGCAGCTTATTGCGATCATCAATATATTTAATTATTGATCGCTAAGCAATAAGTCGTGCACAGTGACGCGCTCATAGCCCTCAATAATTAACGCTTCACTAATAGTAAATTGCGCTCACCAATCAAAAACGTTGACCTTTGCACAAAAAACTCAGCACATTAAACAAATAACATCAAATCAACCATGAAGCAGAAAAGCACAAAAATTAGTCTCAACCAACATTCAGATTATATTAGAGCTGTAAAAACAGTAACCGCATTGACAGCGCGCAAAAACAGCAAATAGATAGTAACAATAATAAATGCCATAAAATCTGATATAAATCAGATAAATCAACTTCTCTCTACCTCTTGCGCGCTTCCAGTCTCCGCCTCGGCCGTTGTCCTCCGCGCGTCTCTTGTACCCGCCGCCCTGATTGTATCCACCTGAACCACACACAAGTCGTTAGTGTTACTAGGATCATTGGGGTCATATCTCTTGTAGCCACCATGGTTGTATACCGTGGTTGTATCCACCTGAAGCATACACACGTCATTAATGCTACAACACTGTAGGACCATCACGGTGATATCTCTTGCAGCCGAAGCTTCGGTTGTCCATGTCATTCGATAGTATCCATGTCCACGGCAGTCAATCTATGTCAGGCGTCAAACTAAACGTTTAAATTGCTTCAAAGTGAAACTGCATTTAGTACAGCAATACATCATCCAATTGCAATGCATACACAACATTGAGTAAAAAACTTTCTCCTTATCAACATCGCATGAACGCAGACAAACACGCGTCACCCCGCATAGCTACACCCACCTGCATAACCCCCGTATCCACCGGCATTGTACCCCCCGCCGCCATAGCCCCCGGCATTGTACTGCTGGTTGTAGTACCCACCGCCACCATAGCCCCCAGCTGCTCCACCGCTGTATCCACCGTACCCGCCACCATAGCCTCCGCGCGGACTCGGGGATCTGAATAATATTGATAAGCGCTGTATTAGGAGCTGATTTTTTTATGCAAACACTTAACTCATTAATTGAATACATGTCCAAACACACATTAAACGCATGAAACACAAAGGGTCTAGCACAATATGTAATCGACAATGCAATGCAAGTAAAATCAGTGAATCAGTGGTACCAAACAATTTTAAGTGCACCATATCAAAGTACACTATAAAATCCGGATTCAACCATTAAATCCAGATTCAAATAGAAGTCAAAGGATATTATTTTTTTTATGCGACTGGCACAGCCATATATAGTACAACTGTGATTTTTAAATGTCATCACCATCATCATTAACATTTTAGTCCACTTTTCCGTGCCAGCACAGGTTAGACATTTTCCATGTAAATGATGATGGTGATATTGAAAGATGACATTTCATATTTGATAGTTTTCCCATAAATCATAACCCGAATGCAAGCCGCATACAACATCGTTACCAGGTACTTAGTACAATTCTTCATCACTTGCAAGATAACCAAAGTAGCAGCTCTACGAAGAGACACGCGCCACAGTCTACCACACGGCAATTAATAGCTACGCGCATAATATATATCATTTTGGAAAGAGAACAGACCCCAGCTCAAACTGAAATTCAACAAAAACAGCATAAGAATTAAAAACGTCAGTAACATCGCAACTAAAGCATGAAATAGTTATCGAACTTACACCCATGATGAGCCGCCCCTGCCCCCCCTCGGCGCGCCCTGACCCAGATATCCACCACGCGGACCCCCTCGGCCCGTGCCCCTGCTCCCCCCGCCCCTCGGGCCCCCACGCCCACGCCTGCATCGCGACATCGCTCGGTTTAAAATTTGCGAATTCAATCGAGAACATAGACTAACATTTCTAAATGCAAGTAATGAAAACTACTACAAAACAAAAATAATTAGCTTAGAAAATATTGTAAAAATAATCGTGCAAACGATTCAAGCGAAACACCATAGTCTCTAATTTGTTACGACAAAATAAAATTCAATAGCAAACATTTGGCCATCCTGTATATAATGCAATAATATGTATATAAGGCAGAAAAGGGCGAATTTTCGTCTGTGTTCGAGACGCGCGAGACCTTGAATTTAACTCCTTGACGCTTGCGGCACGCGATACTTCACAATATTAGGGCATTATCGACGGGATCGCCGAACGTTTCCCAGGTGTTATATAATACATACGGTAGCCTACGGGTGCTCTTGTCGACGACTTATTTAGCCTAAAATAGACGCGTCATATGGCTAGCAAACATCGACTCGTTGAGCACCAGTGTCCAATCAGAACTCGAGGGAAGTAACTGTGCCGGGTCACGGGGTCGGTGATAACTCACTGTCCAGCGGCGGTAGAGGCCGGTTCCTCCTCGTCGACCTTGCTGATGTCCAGACGACCCATCTCCATGCCCCAGGCCTCGCGGTGCGCGCCGTCCTTCTCCAGCTTCTCCATGTTCTGAGTGATCGACTGATGCAAGACAGAACAACAGAGCCCCATTCATATGACACATAAGTACTGTTGAATCGCAGAAATATCTTGCGTCAAGTTGGTTAATCAAATACACAACATCATACAATTTAAACTCAATAGCTATTTTGTAACACACATCCAATTATAACAGGGTCATCATAGCCATGTGATCTATGCCTGGACAGGTTTACCTTTTCGATCTCCTTGATCTCGAAGGTGCTCTTGTTGTAGGGGTTCTTGACAATGCGCTTCAGCTTGCGTGTCTTGTCGATGAGGATGAAGCGCAGCGTGTTGCTCAACAAACCTGCACCACCACACCATCTAATCAAAGTCACACTAACAATATGGCAGTAACGCTTGCTTCACCATCGTAAGACACCAGCGGGAGTCCAGGCGTGTCTTTCACCATAGCAGTCCACAGGACAAGAACAAGAAAAGAACAAACTATACAATAAATAAAATTTACAGAGACCGCAGGAAAGCAGCAGTTCGCTGAGAACAAACATACTATTAAAACTTACCATTCTACACCTGACAGGCAGCCAAACAATATAATATTTACCATGAAAAATATTACTTAGTTCAGACACGATTTAGCTAACAAAGCAACTTACACATGCCATCATATATTTTAAATTATACAACCGTAAAACTGATTCACTGATATCTCCGCATAAATTAGCATCAAATGAAACTACTACAAGACACAAAAGAAGCGTAAGCGCACCGAATCGTTCCTTCCTGACGGCGATCGCTCTGATGACAAAGAGCTTCTCCTCGTTGAGCATCTTGTCCTTGTGCTCCTCGGCCGCCTTCACCACCTCCTCCTCACTCGCATACTCCACATACGCATACCTGCAACAGCGCGAGCAGAACGTGTCAGGGTGGGCTGGGCAGGGGACGGCTCCATGTCCGACCCACTGCCGAGTCCACGACATCCAGGGGAGGAGTCGCCGTCAACAGGAGTCGTCCACAGCGAAGTCGCCTTAAAGCTTGACAAAGCAGTTAATAGTGAAAAAAACGGTTTTGGAAAATATCCCCCAAGAGACGAAAAATAAACCGATAATAGATTTACGTACAAGAGTACTTATTTCCCATGGAAAACTATCTATGTTTAAAATCGACACCTATCCGGAATTTCTAGAAAAATGGTTTACAAGCCAGGAAGGGTTCTATAGAAGATTTAGGTCATCTAAAGAGACCCAGACTAGTTTGTTAATTTGCAACAGACGGCTTTACAAAGCAGCATTTGCGCAATAAAATGCATGTGCACATTATACGCTATCAGGTAAATCTACAAGCCATCTTCATCACATCTTTATGTGATTTAGTTTACAAGTCAATAATCACAATTACTGACTAACGATACGTGGCTCTACAAGCCAGTGTGTGTAACGTGCGCACTGCACTGATTTTTACCGAGTCTGCTCCGAATTTTCGGCATTTTCCTCCTTTCCACTATGAGGAATTATAACGCGCAATGCGTCTGGGAATATCTCGCGCAACGTTGGCTCAGCTACATCGTTTGGTAAATTGCCAACGTACAGCAGGCGCTGTACCGTTGGTCCTGCAAGCAAAGCACAAGACTTCATCAGATCAGAGGCATCACTAGACGGCGGCCTTCAAAGGGCACGTTTCTACTTTTATGCTCAATGCTACTTCTAAATACAAAAAACACTACCTTTAATTTAGGAAAAATCCCAAGCCCCGGTATATTACATCATCATCAGCAGGTAAATCATGAAAAGAGTAAAGAGGGTTAAGATCATCAAGATAAATGAGTAATTAGTGCGATGCAAAAAAGATTGTCATTTACGCACAAAAACAAAACAGATCAACAGAACAGGATATCATTCACGACCGGCACAATTACTATGTAAGAGCAAGCACACAAATACACACAATTAAAAACTGCGCTGATATCACACACAATAGATCTGTACACCATTGCAACAGCATCATATGAACAATTCAATGCTCCTAACCTAAAATTTGCAACAATTTACACAATGTTAAATGCTTATTAAATTGAACATTAACTGCAACCTAACACTACTTAATTCAAATGAAATAAATACTACCAATTACATTATTTGCTTTATTAGTCAACTGCGGCAAAATCCATACAAAAATTTATTAATCGCATAAATTTACTAAATTATATTCAATCGACAACTTTAGTTGATTGCAGTGACAACGTAAAATGCATAAAATAAAAAGATATATTTATATAAAAATACACCTTTGAATGATAGTCATGTCAATAATCTACAGTGCATTAATGTGAAACAAGAGCAATTTTCTAAATGTTCATCAAGCTGTAATTACTCATTAAACATGAAACCAAAATTCAATTCCGTAATTGTCTACCAGGCAATCTTATCAAATTTAAATTCATAAATATTTACCATATCCATTAATCTAACAAAACTGCAAAGAAGTATATAATAGAAGTACCAGTAGTTAGTAAATGTTTCATTCATAGTAGTACAAAAATTACGATCTCAACTAAACAATAAATGCCAAAGTGAGTTTTTACAAAACTCACTCGTTTCAGACGTTGTTCGCTTTGCATTCGCTGGTGCAATGTCTTCTGCAATAAAAATAAAAGATTTAATCTTATGCTATACAGACAAATTTTATTTAAAAAGTTAATGCGAATCAAAGGCAAGCAACAGCATCGACTGTGCTTGCTTCAAGAGGAACCTCTTGAACCATCAAGAGAAAAAAGAAACACATCTATATAACTCGCGATAAGTAGTATTGCACACAGAAAGTAGCGTATCATAACATTTACATCAACATCATAACTGCATGCTACTAGTATCTAATTGAAAGCACATATGAATTTAAGCAATGTCAGCAATTGCTCGTCGCATCCTTTTTACTATACATTCCTTTCTCATGCTTTAATACGACACTTTATAGCAGTGCTGCATTCCATATTGCATTCTATTCTTCAACTGCAGCTCGAAACTCACACTGAGAGTTTCTACCATCAAGCTTCTGAACTCAGAAGCAAATAAATATTGAACAAGTGCTCATATAAAGAAAGCACTCTGTAAAATCATTCAAATATATCTCAAAGCAATCTCCTAGACTAGAACATAAAAACGAGTCCTCACACTTGCGACATCAATAAAATCATGATCAAAACTGAAAACCGATAGTTTCAATGAATTTGAAGACCAAATGACGCGCATATCACATCAAATGAACACAATCAACTCGATGAAGTCAAATGGAATAAAACACTAAATTGCATTTTTAAATGATTGAAAGCGAGGTGAACATTACGCTAGACAGCGAGCAAACCACCATTGAACAGAACTACTTGTAATCACTGATCAACGAAGCAAATTGATGGTTAGAAGGTGCACCTTCGCTCTCCCTATAGTCAAACTTGAGTGGCTCAATCTTGAGCGAGTCCTTGTAGGCGGCAAGCTCTTCCTTCACCTGGGTCGCCTCCTCGACCGAACCGAAGACAAACCTCGCCAATCTACGACACGCAACCCGCACAATAAAGCACAGATATTTGTTTGTACACACAGCCTACAAAATAACCAGTAACCACTGACAACTAGTTCGTACAACGCACAACTATTCAATAAAACAACAACGACCAGCTTACCATATATTATGTTACAAGCATCCAGTCACTATGTCATTGAATTAATCACATTATTGATTGCGTAGTAAATACCGTATCTTAACATATCAAAATAAAGTCACTAAGTCATAAAATAAATCGAGGAATATAACAAGGCACCAAGTTTTAATTAGAACAGGCAATGATATGACAATGCTGCAGAATTGCAGATGCAATTATTTGATACTGCATGAATACATCGATGAAACCATTTGTAGTTTCAAACTAATTGCTGGACAGTCTCAGAGAAAAGCACCCAGCTGGAATTAGTTTCATCGAACAATCAAACGGTAATTCCACAACTCAGCACAGACAAACAGTCTAAGCTCTCCATACGAATCGTTTTATTTATGCGCTCCAGTTTTCGTCATATATACAAACACTACCTTGACACAAATCAAATCTAAAAGCTTCATTGCTAATTAATACAGCCTTAAAATATGACACAAACTTTTATCAAGCCATTCAGGCAACCACCGAGATCTACTAAATTAATAGAACTGCATACAACCAATGCAGTGCTTTTTGTTTTTGCTTCATGTATTTTATGGATCGTGTGTAGCACTGAAGACTATATACAGTCCGGTTCTGTGTTCTGCCCGCACAGAACCGCTCACCCTTTAGTTACCTTTTATGACTTGCCCGGGGAGCTCTGGCCTGCAAGCCAATTCATTGTTCCCCGGCCTTCAGGGGTCCAATGCACTGCAATACAAACCTTGTACAATTGATGGATGCATTGCATAAACCAGCTACCAGCTAGAACTAAAATTAACTATTCAAACAAGTATACCCTGTGGTTGTTTTGCCCGTCGAGCGTTCAAAGAAGTCAAACGAGAACTTGAGACTCTTATCGACGAGGCCCTGAAACACCTCCGACTTGATGTCATCTAGGTCGACGCCCTGAACCGTGATGCTTCGCTGGGAACACTGGGCGGCCAAGTCTACACAATGCACATTCAAGTGGTTTGAAATGAGAACACTGCCACTACTAAGCCTATCGTAACAATGAAATGTATGAAATACGTAAAGAAAACATACCCAAAATTAATTGAAATGGTTCTTGCATTCATGGATGATAATTATGCAACTCGAATATGCTTGCAGCTGTTATGTGAAGTTACCTGTGTGGATATCGGCGCCGAAGGGAACGGTGAATTTCTTGCCGTGCCAGGTCATAAGCATGTGATCACCTGAATCAAAAATTTTTGATTAATAAAATATCTATATAATTATAAAACGCATTCAATAAAGAAATTCAGAAATAGCAATTTATACAAACAAGCCGATATTAATATAAAACGCATGATTTAAACTAGAAAAATTTAACACAGCGTACGAAAAGCATCTCAAAACAACAAGATCTAGTTTAAATTCGCTGCTAATTAAGGCGGCCTCTTAATAAAACAAATCAAAAGAACTAAATAATTTTTTTTACTATTATTTAACTATTTAATATATTATGCTATATTGTTCATTAAGATTGTACAGAAAGAGTACAATCATATTTATTCAAAGTATACTGTTTTTAACATGAAATCACGGCAGCCGTATTGATTGGTATAGCGTAAATGCATGCGCAAAAAGAAACGAATGAGACTGACGTTCGCGCGGCATGTCGATGTAGAACTGTGCCTCTATCTCCTTGTACTTGTCCTCCTCTGTAGGCCCCTGGTCCTTCCCTTCGCCCTCCTGCGTCCCACCCTCCTCTGCCTTCTCCACCCCTTCCCCCTCACCGGCCACCTCCTCTACCCCCTCGGTGGCCTCGGCTCCATTAGCCTCTTCCTCGCCCTCCTTCCCCTCGGGGTGTTCTTCTCCCCCCTCTTCACCCCCAGCACCGCCCTCTGCGCGACAGAGTACTGTACATAAAGCATATATGACAGCGGGGGCTTTTAATACCCGTATCTAAGATTCAGGCAAGTGTCTTTTTGACAGTTGTTTTGTATTACATAATTTTTGTTACGAGTGCAGCAGTATACATACATACATATGCAACACATCCAAAAAGCGGCACCAAGCATTCGAGCCCGCTCAGCCGAAGACTAAAATACTAACCACGAGATCAACTGGCACCGCTTAAATGCGCCGAACTGCTGAATAAATCGTCAATAATTTAAATCAAAAGAATAAATCAAAAACATAAAAAACATAATGGCTATATGTCCAACCAAAGGGTACGATGACAATAAACGATTATCACAATACAAGTCAGTCAAATATCAACTGCTGCATAAACGACTAATTACATTATTCAATAGACTATCAATGAATGACAATTCTTCATGAAAGCAAATAAAAGTAAAATACCCGCTTCGTCTTCGTTTCCAGCATCGCCCTCCATGTTCTCGTCATCTGCGACGCAAACCAGATATAATTAATAAGCTTAGAGCCATCTTTTATCGATTCGCTCGAGAACTAAAAGCGTTAATACCGGAAGCCTAAAATTTTTTGAAAACTTTGTAACTCATACGATGAAAGAAGCTCAATTAGAGCGCCGTGCAGTGTCTTAACATCACAACGCAAGCCGGGAAAGCAGCCGCATAACACGCATGCATGTGTCTGCGTGTGTACGGCGTAACTTCTGTACGATGAAATAAAAATTTAGCATATAAAATGTCAGAGATACCAATAATTTTAAATCATAATACGCTGCAGATTCCATCGCTAATATAGGCAAGTCTTTTTTGCTTTTACATCTAAATATCACAAGAATATAGAACAAGGCGTGCGTACCCTCAACGGGCACCACTTCAAACGCCTCTTCCTCTGCCGGCGTCTCTACTGATGCAGCTGCTTCCTGATCCGCTGCACAGAGAAATCAGCAAACTTTAAATAAAATTTGAAACTACCGTAACTCTGAAGTGCCTTCAACAAATGAGACAAATCCAAGCACAATGGATTAAAGAAAAAAAAAATCAGCAGTTGTGCGACCTATGTATCTGCACCACCGCATTAAAGGCACACATTTATGATACGCAATGATCTCATTGAGAATAAATATAGGTATATCTCTATGAGTATAGTAAGTATATCTCAAGTACGGCAATAGCTTTCACGCAGAACGGTACCAACTTTCAAGTCAACATCACTTTCCACAAATGACTACATTATCAAATTACTCAATTACCACTCAGATGAAACTATAGTAGGCCACAATTCTCAAACTCAAGTGTGTAATAGATTATGTGTAATAAAGGCTCAAAAGCCAGCTCGTCTAACCTTGTTCGAGGCGAGCGACAAGCTCCGCCTTGTTTCCGATCTGAGTGAGACCCCGCTTCTTGAGTTCCTCCTTGAGGGCGGGCAACAGCTTCTTGCTCCAATCAACTTTCTCTTGCGACATGATTGGCGGTGGCTTCTGTCTAAAATATATAAAAAACGAAAAAGTGAACCCCTTGAATCGTCTCAATAAGTGAGCTATGTAATAAAAATAAGCGTACATTTTGCTAGCACCGCAAGAATTCATTTACCATACACAAAATATAGTACAAAACATAAAATTTCATTATCTCATGAGTCATGTATTGCATTCTGATGTTGAGCATGTTGAGGTCACGATCGAGCTATTTCATCGGCCAATCGCAACACGTGAACCAGTGTTTCATAACGGTTCAATTTCAACGCATTGATTGATCAATCTATAGCATCACCACGATCTTCATTTAAAAATGTTTTCATGCTATCCAAGTCGGTTCTATCAGATAGCGCAGCCTAACTACGGATTAGGTGCTAGTGAAAAGAAACATGGCGCAACCGAAAGCAAAAATGCCATACTGCATTAAAGAACAAGCTGCTTAGTATATTCGTACAATTGAACGCTCACAAATTGGACTGTGAATGCACGATCGAGGGAAATTCCGGCGCAAATGTAAATTTATAAAGAAAATTGTCGATATTTAGGAAAGAATATAGGAACCACGCACGCCTTTGTGTACAAAAATGGCGTCTTTCCGGCGATTATCACAGTACTATTAAACACTATCATTTTATACGTACGCGCAAATCATATCCAATTAAATTAATTTATCGGATATTCAAATTTCTATACGCAATTTGTCATTGGTTTTTGGATCAAATATATCGTCATCTAGTGTGCGATAGAGTGCCAATAAATACCCGCTTCGAGCGCCCATTGGCTGGTAGCGTGACTGTTGCTAGCCGACAGGTCGCATAGTCACGTGATTTAAATCCATACCAACCACGCTGTGAGGCTGACAACAAGGAACTAGCAACAGGTTTGATTTATGGCCAATCTTTCTCTTCCTAACGAATTAGGAGGGGGCCTAGTGTATTTGTAACGAACACAGGAAGAATTCTACTACAATAGCAACAGTAATTTCTATATAAAGCTCTGTGGTTTCCATATAAAAAATTTTATCTTTATCGTGTTGGTGATTTGAGTGACTTTAGTATCATAGGCCTATTATTTTTTCTTTCATTCTCAACAGAATTCTTTATGTGTCTTTCATTTTCATTAGGCTGAATGCATATTATACAGTGTATTCAGTGGTGGACTAGAATTTCTATATGATTTTAAAAGCAAGAATTTTGTGTCAATAATAATAAAGCGTCGTTAAAATCAAAAATATTTAGGCCTATTATAGTTTAACTTGCTAAATCGCTTAATTCATATTTATTGCTTCAATCATATGATATTTTGTGCCGATTAGTTTCATTTCTTCAATACGATGCCGAAAGAAATGCAAGACGCGATTGTTGTCATTACTCCAAGCGGAAAGAAACATAAAGAGAATTCGCGTCTTGATCAGAGTTTCTCCGATTCTTGTTCGATTGGCCTCAGTGACGGAGATGATAGTCGAACTATATCCCGGCATGATCAAATGAGCAGAACGGACAAGTCTGATCATCGAAGTCAAACAGTCAAATCTGGTCAGTCTATTGAAGCGAACAGGTTTGATCACGAGAGTGTAACTCCGAAATCTGATAGACGAAATGGAGCAACAAAGCCTGATCGGCCAAGTGAAACATTCCACTCTGATTATTGGAGCGGAACAGCGAGGTCTGGTCAATCAAGCGAAAAGACACAGTTTGATGAGCGTATCGGAACAGCCAATTTCAATCAACGAAGTAAAACGGATGAATTGGTGCTAATCGAAAGAAATGGAAAATTTCTCCTCGTTGGATTTCAGGAGCTTACTCTTGCGGAACGGGAGTTCTACGCTGCTCAATATTCCAAAACCGCGACTAAATTGTCACCTAAAACTGAAAATGTGAGGAGAGTCATGGCGCAAGTTCCCAGAGATATAAAGCCAAGGCGTGGCGTGAAGATATCACGCAGTCATTCTGTTTACGTTGAAGATCAACGAAGGGTTCTGGAACGAGAGAAACCGCTTCAAAAACGAGCTTCGATGGAGATATATCGACTCTCAGATGAACAGAAAAAGCAGTTGACTGCGGAGAAAAGAGAGAAAAAGCAAAGAGAAGCGGAAGAGAATCGAAGAAAGAAGGAGGAAGAAGAACGAAAGATAGCCGAGAGAAACGAATCCTTTCAGGCGTGGTTGAAGAGTAAGCAAGAAGAGGCAGTGCAATCCGAGCAAAAAAAAAAACCTGAATTTGATGTTAAAAGAAATAACAAGAATGAGGTACCTGATCGGTTGCTGCTACATGTCATTCTGTTTAAAGATAATTTATAGAGAAGACTTGATTATTTTGAACTCTACGATAAAAAAAATACTAAGTTGACCTAAACTAAGTTCAGCCTATGACAGGCTGAACTTTAGGTCAACTTAGTATTTTTCATGGTGAAATTTTGATTGAGTCTAAATGAACAATTGAACATGTTGACATGTTTATGTAAATAGTGGATTTATTTGTTTGTAACTGGTGTTTGTTTCGTTGATAGGCTGACATAAAAAAAATTATATAATTATTTTGTAACGAATCGTCACAAGAGGCATAGAAGTATTCAATAGATATACACCTTTGATGATCAAAGCCCCAAAGCTGTCTAGTTAGATGCTAATGTAGATAATCATCTATCGTATTGG
>JAQIWG010005681.1:0-14228 GCA_034695025.1 Chamaedrilus cognettii | reverse complement strand
TACTCCCAGCTGCAAAATTTATCATATTATGAAAAAAAAGTCAGCCACACAATTCTACGTATTATGCTATACAATCGGGTTGTGGTGTACATGCAATTGATGGACTATAAACAAATATTTTAGATCAGCAAAGAAGCTCTTGTTGTGTAGTGAATGCATCAAATCTTGTTGTGTAGTGAATGCATCAAATCTTTAAAATTTCTGATATTCAAAATCGGCGAAACCGTGACTTCAAAATATCGACTCATTAAAAAAAATTGTTACCAAAAAAAGCACCCGCTTTATCGGCATAAATACAATTTTGACATTAAACCTAGTCGATAACTGACGACAGCGTATAGCCTAAATGTCAAATTAAAGTACAACCAATTTCCACCTGTCCAACATCCAAGTCGACGAGCACCGGTGCCCTGCCGATACGAGCAGCGTAGTTGACTAGTATCTTACACAGAGTGCTCTTGCCCACATCACTTGGACCGACGACCATGACCTATACATCAGTTGAACCAATCACCATCATCCATACACAAGCATCAGTTGGACCAACCACTATACACAGACATCAGATTCAAACCATCTATCATCACCCATACACAGATAGTTGAACAGACCACCACGACCACGACCTATACGTTAGTTGGATCAACTACCATCCGACTGTCATGTCATATTCCGAGAACATGGCTGGAAATCTGCCGAGGAACACATAATATACATGCAACTCCAAAGAATCTTGACTGAGCTATAAATCTAGAACGGCTAGCCCAGTAACATAGCTGCTGGCACACACAGGAGCAAAAATTGAATTGTCATTAGGCAGCAAAATGGCGGCATAGACTATGTGGTGCACTATTGGGGGCAAAGAATCAAGAGAATTCCTGTTAATTTTTGCAGCAATGGCCGCATAGTTTAAAACAATTCCACCATTATGCTGCCTCTCATAATCCCAATTTTGTGTGCCAGCCAGCATTGGATAAGTTCCTTTCTAGGTTTATAGTAGTAAAAATTTGTGCACAACTCCATCAATGTTTATACCCGAGAATGTTTATACCAGTGCGAAGTGAAATATAGATCATCATCAAACAATAGATGAATCAAACATATTTAAGTTTTTCTTTTCTTTTGTATTGTGTGTTGAACGGACAAAAGGTAAGCTCCATAATATAAGCTCCGTGTCGGTTCGAATCCCGGCCGCAGCAATGAGTTTTGAATCATTTCGTGCACCCTGGGCTAAGGTGGTCTAAGTTCGGCAGTCCTGCAAATGATCATCCATTTAGGGTGGAGTGCAGTAGTGAAGTTGAAGTTGAAGCAGTGAACTCGCTATGGTGAATATGAGCATACGCGTGCAAAATGAAACACAGTTACGGCCAGTTGCTGAACCTCGTTTTTAAAATGTGCTAACTCGCACATTACTCAAACTGCGGTCTGAGTAAAACTGCAGTTTGAAATTTTGGATTGCTTGACAATTTTCCTCGGTTTAAGTGCGAATTAGCAAATGTGCACAAATATTACTGAACTCTGGTCTTTATTAGCGTTCCGAAACGCCATAATCGTGTTAATACCTGTCAAAAGTGGTGAATGTTCAATAATATCGTGAAAATTTAAATCCTGAAACGCAACTGACTTTTCCTTCTTTTGGCTATTAATTCGCAATTAATTCGCATAAATGTGCAAAATTAAAATTAAATTCGCAGATTGTTAATTCGCACATTAAATTGAGGTCGAGCAACACAAAATTTTATTAATTTGGACTACGTCACTAAATCGCACTTACATTGCACTCAAATCGAGGTCAAGCAACTAATCGTTAAACTGCAACCCGACCCTCGGTCCTCGATTGTTGTCCGCATCAGCCTTGATCCTCATCTGCTCGAGGGCTGCATGTACATTGAGGTACATCGTCATCGGCGTCTCCTTGGCCGTGTAGCACACCTCCGTCTTACCGACGAGCATCACGCAGCACCCTTCCCACGTGAACAGCGCCACCTTGGCGCCCGCGATGAACAGGTAGCGCTTGCCAGGGATCAGGTCGATGCCGAAGATCTCCGCGCTGCCGGAGACAAGCTGCGAGATACAAGGACATGTTTCATACTAGTAGTTCTACCAATTCTATTTTATTTTTTTTTACAGGGACCATGTGTAGCACAAGACTATCTACAATTCGGTTCTGTGCAAGGGAGCTGGCACAGAACCGCACCCCCTTCTTCAGTTGCCTTCTACTACTCGCCCAGGGAGCTCTGGGCTGCAAGCATTCTCTGTTCCCTGGCCTGCAAGGATTGATCCATTAATTAAATTATAATCAATTTAGAATTATAAAATGCAATACAAAATGAAACGTAGATGCCACATATTGCAAAAAAAAGTACAATATACAGTTATACACTGCTTGTTTTACCCAATTTCTATGTTAAGAAAAATTTGAGCTGATGAGCACAGCTTGGCCTCGGGAAACTGGCATCTGACCGAGGGAGGTGGAAGGATACCCTTTAGCATGGCCAGAAATGCCTATCTGATAACCCTAACTGTAGACAAACACACAGAAAGAACGGATTAAGACATGCAAAAAAGACACAAGACTAAAACAGTTCCTTTCTTAACTGTATACAAGGTATATGTGCAAGCATACATGTACACTGTATATGGTAAGTGCAAGTATAAAATAAACATTAATATGATATTGATCAAAAACTCATTGATCAACTCATGGAAAGGAATAATTATGTCAACAGTACCTCCAGCTGAACTACTCCTTGTTCCACTTCAAATCGCAACTCTGCGTCTGCAACAAGCGTGTGAGTCACGGCAATCTGAAGAAACACACGATACCTCGTGTAATCTGAATCTAAGCAAGTTTCGCTCTCGCTAAGGTACAGGATAGTGAAAGTACAGGATAGTGAAAATTACCTCCCAAAGTTTGAAAATCTCTCCATTAGATTTAGGTCAAGGGGGGCAAATCTTCACAAAATTTTAGATTCTCACTGTAAAGTTAGGAGCATATGGGGCTTTTTTGCTTGCATCGCTCGCAACAATTTTTATTTATTATTTTTTAATTTTGCTCAATTCGGTTTTGATTCCTCCCAGTCCATTTTCTTTGCCTTATTTAAAATACAACCCCCAAAAATGTGACATGACGTCAGTCACGCGCGTCATTGCTCCCCACACACCCCTGCCACAAATTGTTAGACATTGCCAATTTGTCTTTGATCATAGATGCTAAATATATATACCAAGCAAAAATAAACAATATTACTAATTTCAAAAATTATTATTGACTTAATGCATAAGTTTGAGGTCATACATACACTAATTAATGTTTTGTGCTCCCCCTCCCGATTGTAAATTTTTTTGTGATAAAGGAACGCGCTGCACTGCTGATCAAAACACAATTTTGGTGGCAGACAAATATTTTCCACGACCTTTAATTTTGCCCGCTTAAATTTTTTTATAATCCCATAATTGTACATGGCAGGGAGGCCGCTCCGCCCCCTAGAAAGTTAGCGTGAGCAGTGGCAACATATATATTTAAATATAAATATGAAGATGCCATAATCTAATACCATGAACTGTACGCCATAAGCTCATTAAACTATGCTATACAGGCAAGAAAAATCGGCCATAATTTAAGCTGCTTAAGTTTGAGTTATTTAGCACTTTGAAATTGATACATGCTAGGCATGCAATTGATTGCATGCCTATTGGCCACACGCTAGCATGCAAAAAGTAGCCCCAGTACCTACGAAAGGGCTAGCCATCATCCAATAAAAGCTACACATTATCTTCACATTATTACATTTAAAGAAGCTATATACATTTGCACTATAATTTTCACGTGATTCAGCTTTATTCACATCTATACATTAAAGTAATGACGTTCAGAGAACTGGGCATAAAGCTAATCAAACACAAGTATATCACAGGCTCTTATAAAGCCAGCCAGCGCAATTAAAATAAATATCCAAATAGCTATTAGGCCTACCTCTTCCTCTTTTGCTGCCATCATTTTGCCCGGCTAGAAAAAAATTTAAATAACGTGCCCGTCGTCAACTCTGATTTACACGCAACCAAATAAATATCTTGTAAGTTTCAACTGACAGCAACGCTCGACTAAGCAACGTCTAAAATAGCAAAAATAATCAAATTTATGGAGCCAAGAACTTAAGAAGTATTATTTTAGCTTAAATATGAAAAAAATAACTAATTTTTAAAATAGCATATTTACTAAACTCATACTACTTCCGCAATGAGTAAAAGTGCATGGTTTCCAACTTTCAATTCCAGTATCCACCTTTTATTTCTGTGGTATCCACATGACTTAGTTTACATAGTTCCACCGCCAGTCCTCCCCACCCGTGCTGACGGTTCAACGGAGGAAAAAGCAGCACTGCTTATTTCAATTCCCTGACCTGCTTCAAGTAGACATCAAGCTTGCCTTTGAAGGCATTGGTACTTTCAGCCTGAATAACACTTTCAGGAAGTTTATTCCATTCATCAACAACTCGATTTCCAAAACTAAATTTTTCTGTGTTTAATCTGAATCTCTTCATTAAAAATGCACACGAATTTCTCTTTGTTCCACATGCACTGCCCTCAACAGCCTCTCCCATTCGAAGAAAAACTCCCTCTCCAGTCCTTCTAATTTACTGACTATTTTGTAGCCTTCCAGTAAATCTGCCCTTAACCTTCTCGTTTCCAAAGTAGTCAGTCCTAATTTCTGTAGTCTCTTCTCATATTCCAATCTCTTAAAACCTTCCACCATTCTCATAGCACGTTTTTGAATCACTTTTTTCGAACTTTATCAAAACTCTCAGCAAGTATGGATTAGTATCGTTATATTTAGCCGTCACTATCCCGATGCACCTATAATACATATCCTCCAATTTTTAAAAACCAGGAAAATTAAGTAGAACCAGGGGATTACAATACGCTGCAGCGAAGCCTTTCTTCCGCATTTGAGCCATCAGCGGGGTGGGGGGAGTGGGGGGTTTGGCCACGTAATAAATACCACGTAAAAATTCACTTTCATCTTGCATTTCATAATGCCTCTGATCTTTCCGATCATCGCCGGGTGCCCCAGCCAGTATTCATAATAAAAATATTGCTGCGTTCTGCGATGAAAATAAGAACATACTGTCGATGCAAATAAGATCGGCTTGTTTTTGTAGGCCTTACAGGTAGATGAATTTTCACCTATGCAATCACCGATCATCAACATGGCCAAGACTACGCTTCTCCTGACTGTTTTGTTTGGTCTTTTCCCAACAGGTAGGCACCATCCCCTTGCGAACCAGGGAAAATTTAAATTGATCCGCGGTTCACAACTCAATGTTTGTATGTAATAAATTGTGTTTAGAGCAGGGAAATAATTTTTTGTTCCCGATTCGCTGAACTGGATTGTATTAATATATAATGCTTGTATGCTATGCATGTACATGCATACACTAGCTGTAGCGTAGAGTTAGTTTCTTTTGTTACAACAGCATACGAACAATACGATACAATAGCGTAATGTTTTGTCTATGAGATATTCTGTTGCAAAGATTAAATGAAATACTCAGAGGTGTATATTTTTGAATGGGGAATTTTTTTGCAATAAAAGCGAGCACAATGCAACACCATTCAATACCAAAGTATTTACAATTTTCTGGCTGTTTTGCATTATTAAAAAAGGTAGGCTAATGTGTAGCTATATAATATAGTGTATTCTTATCTTAAAAATATGTCTAAAATATAACAATAATTATCAAATATTTTGTGGCAGAAATAACATTTTATGCAGAAATATGCGATAAATAGCAAAATATGAAATTTGATACCGGAAAACAATGTTCCCACTAAGGTGCACAGCGGCGCACCTTTGTGGGATTTAGACTCTTAGTGGATCATATTTCAGAGGTACCGCGCAGAGAAAATTGAACGCTGCGCAGAGAAAAGGGCTTTGCTAAAATAAAATTGTGCAAGATTGTTTCTAAAATAAAGCCTAGTTTTGTTGATATGGCTGTTTGACCGTCATAAGCTTATATGTATACTGAGAGCGAACGATAGCAAGCAGTGTAATTAAAACAATGGTTTTGAAGCCGACATGAACAATGACTGTTAAGAATGGCTTCAAGAATCTGCCAGCACCCCCCCCCCTCTCCTCCCCGCTCATGAGTTCAAACACGTTGAAACTATGACAATTGTCAAGAAAGGCCGCACAGAAATGACATGACTAGGAATATGTGTCCACGCGACTTTTTCTCCCCACACACTTTACAAATTAGAGGAAAAATTGCTGGAATACATGCAAAATGTGCGAAAAATTTAAAACACGAAATAGTATTAAAAACGCAGCTGAGCCTTTCTGTGGTCAAAAATAATAGTAATAAAATAATGACCTATCGATCTATTGGGTAATAACTATTTAGTTATGTTCGTAATATCGTTAGACAACAATCTTTTAAACCGGTTAATCATGATTGCCTAATCCATATTGATTGTTTTATCTCAGTTCTGAGCTTATCCTGCTACTCGTGCAACAAAGAAGAGTGGAACTGGGGCACTTGCACGACGTCGTTTGTTCAGTGCGCTCCGTTTCAAGATGCTTGCACTAGCTACACCTCCTATCACTGTATGTGTTGTTAATCATGTATGTCTCCTTCCCCTATCTAGTATGTGGAAGTCAATTTGTAGCTCTAATTCTGATTATTTTATATGCTGCTGTTGAAGGAGTGGTTACTTGAAATGGTTTTACATAATCAGCATGATTTTAGACATGTTGGCAAGAATGTTAAAGATCATTGTTATCTGAAGGTTCATACTCAAACGTTTCTTAAAACAAAACTTTGCATCCTAAGCTGTGCTCCGACAATATTTATTAATATGACTTGAATTATTGGCACCAAAAGATGCTTAGCTCAGTTATTTTATTCTACTACTGTATCGCTGTATTGAACGTTAAATGATGCTGTGGCAGCTAAATACCTTGGATATGTAGTTATCCCTTCTATTATATATAGATTTTTATCACACTGCAAATCTGTTGTTCTCGGCAGGATCGGTTGTGTAAACGGCTTCCTTTAATACTGCTGAGCACTACATTAGTCAGCATGTTCTTTAGCATAGATTATGTTATGATGCAGCCTTTACCAGAACATTTTCACGATTTAGCTGTTGAGGGGCAAAATGAAATTTTTCGATTAAAAATATGTGCTCCTAAAGAAAAAATTATGTCGGGGCAAGAAGCCCCAACATAATTTTTTCTTCAGGAGTATAAAGGGCTTGTGGCTGCAAAGTAACATTTCACTGGCCCCCCCCCATGCTTTTATTGGGGAAGCATTTGTCCTCCCTGCTTCCCCCCCTGGTGCCAGGGCCACTGGCCATCACGTGAGGGTTTTGTTGCAGTACCGTTGAAGTACAGTCCGAGGAGCGATCGGTACCACTCGATCTCGAAGGGCTGTGACACGCAGCAGGGCTGCGCGCGGCGCCAGGACGCGCTCGACCAGTCGACGTGCTCCCGCACCAGCTACGCCGACTGGTCGTGTGTCGAGTGCTGCATCGGGGACCTCTGCAACTACTACATCACGGTACCACACCGATGACACTCTTCTTCTTTTCTGCGTGTCGCTTTTAACGATAAAATTTCTGAATTTTCATTGATCACACTGGCAATGAAAAACAAACAATTGATCAGCCGTCATCAGTTGGGCTTAAATTGCAAAAGATTTACACCATATTACAACAGAAAGCCTAATTTTGAAATGAGTAAAGAAGCAATAATTACATATGCCTTCACTGTACGTGTGAAAACTAGCTCAAGCTCACAATTTGTTTCGCTGGCAACAGCAATGTTTAGAATTCAAACTAACCTTTAAATTGCCATGTTGGCCGTCACACTGTGTCGGCAGCCAGTGTGCCCAATTTTTAGCCGATACGCAAAACAAACAGGTGGAGTGTCATATCTTATTCTCTTCTTATAATCTTTGATGGTACCGTCAGCAGACTCGTTGTCCTGTTGTTGGCATTAGTTTGTACTGTTGTACTAGTATTATATTGGATTGTAACTACATAAAAAAAAAATACCCCAGCAGGCCGGGGAACTAAGAATTGGCTTGCAGCTCAGAGCTCCCCGGGCGAGTCGTAAAAGGTGACTAAAGAAGGGGGAGTGGTTCTGTACCGGCTCTCTCAGCTTGCACAGAGTCGGACTGTATATAGTCTCTTTGTGTTACACACTAAACTACAAAAAAAACAAAGAATTGCATTGGCAGTTCTTTGTGTCACACCTACGATTCAAGCAAATGATGTTTTTCCATCTCCGTTTGCATGACATATTCTTGGTGCGTTAAAAGTGCAATATACATACATACATACATCGTGACATTGTGTGCTGGGTTAAGTTTAACAGGCATAGTACGCCAAAAATGATGACTAGATGCAAATAGTGTGCCTAATTTTTATCACACCTAGTATGGCAGGTATTTTTGTACGATTTCAGTTGAGGGATGTGTTGTAAAACTTGTGATGTAGCTGCGTTGTGCTGCGCAAAAATGTCTAATGTGAATGAAAGTATATATATCCTAACTAAAACGTAGTTTCCAATGAATTTGTAAAAGTTGAGAAATGTATTTCCTTTTGATAGTGGTGCCTCTGTGACTTGTTGCTACATACTGATAGGTGCTTTTGTAGCATGTTGTATATCTGAAAGTATTATATCGGGTTCAGTGCAACATATGAAAATTAAATACTGTAAAACATGAAATTTTCTCATGCGTGTAATTTTCACGAATTTCGCGAATCGGTAAAACTCGTGAAAATTACGTGCAGCAAATTAAGGCATCTGAAGCGATTTATAATGGGCGGGCCTCAAAAACGTCATTTGAGCATTATTGTTGTTGTTGTTCCAGCTTGGCTCCACATCGCTACACGCCAGCATTGTCACGACGCTGTTGGCGATTGCTGCTTACTACGTCTTCAGGCATTTGTAATCGACTTAGCACTGAAGCAAAAGATCTTTTGGGACTGAGATAGATACTTGGAACTACATAAACAGACCTGGTTCACATTATTTTAATATAATGACATTTGCTATGCTCTGTTTACTGTAGTGCGACAAGAGCCTTCTTTTGGAAGGCTTTGCTTGTTAGTTCGGTCGTGTTACCGATATTTTAAAATTGATTACGGTACACGAAAAATAAATTTACTGTCAAACATGAAATTTTAGCTGCTTGTTATTTTGGCGATTTTGATTCTCACAAATTTTGCTGCATGTAATTTTCATGTTTTTGAGGATTTCCCAGTGCTTCTGCAGCTCTATTTTCGCTGCATGTAATTTTTGAAAGTTTGACCGATTTGCGAATACGCCAAAATAACATAAAATTTAATGTTTTACAGTTTATCGATTAGCATACAAGAATTTCAGAATTTCGGGCTTAATTTTCTTTCTTTCTCTGATTTTTTTGTAGGTTTTGTGCTATAGTGTGGTCTCGCTACCAGTTGGCATGTAGCGTGTAAATATGATAATAGAGGTGTTGATTTTCTAATTTACATGTGGCTCAGTATTTGAAGCAAAGTAAAAAAGATTTTCTTGTAGAACTATCACTTAAATTACGAACAATGTTGACAAGAAAATAATTTGTAGCAAATGTGGACACGAGAACCTCACGGATTTTGACATTTTTGGCTTTGTTAGTGACTACGAGGTGAGGTGAACCTACAAATCTGCACAACTGTAATTAATTAAGCAGAAATTTGCTAATTTAGCGGCCACTATTTTATTATAAGTTTATGTAACAAAAATAGCTACTTTGTACTTTGAAGTAGTTTGAGGTTAGTTTTCTGAGAACCGTTGCAATGTTATGCTATATATTTTTCAACTAAGTATGTAACAAAATAAATAGCGATCAATGACATTAGTTGGCCTTGCTGCATGATTTTTATATATTGCTTACAACTCTTGAACTATGATGTTCAAAATACAAAACAGCAAGTTTCTAATGGCTCAGCCCTGCCTGAATGCTGAGAATATAAATGTAAGTTTTCATTCATGAAGTAGATTTTGGTGTAATGTGCGGAATCAAATAGATTTTGGTGTAATGCGCAGAATCTTCTTAAAAATTGCAATTTATGAAGAAAATTAAGTTATATCATTTTATCAATGATCTTATAGAACTGATCTGAACGCTGCAAAGTTGTATAATTAGTGATGAATCTAAGATAATGTCCATTTTTGTGGTTGTAAATATTTAGATATTTACTTAATCGATTTAGTAGCCAGCTTGTTATCTATCTAAGCAAAATACGAAATTTGCATTGATCTGTGCTAGACCCGCGGTATGTTCTCAATTTTGCTCTATAAATTTTGTACATTGTTCCATTGAATGCATTCTTTTCATGTTGCTGAGACATTAAATCTTTTTTACATTTTCTATTTATCTGTTTAATTGAATGAGCATGTATATGAACTATTTTTAAGTTAGCAAACTGAAAGACTTCATAAAATTCAAGTGCGTGAAGACCATCATTATTTATCATGATTTCGTCACTTAATTCGTTGATAATTAACTAACCTAAACTGCATCGACAATCATATAGCAAAATTTAAACTGAGGTCTATGTCGATTTTTAAGCAAAATCCAATACTTTGTTTAATTATTGCGCACAAATGTCAACTAATACAAAATAAAAAATTTAGTTATGAACATTTTGAAAAACGTGTTTAAAATGTGCATTGAAATAGAACGCAGGAATTCTTCCAAAATCATGTGAACACTGACTGAATCCCTTGAAATACAAGCCTGTCCAAATGACCCGCAAGTACATTCTATTTGAAATACATCTGGCATTTACAATCAAACTACATACGTTTTGCAGTTAAGGCAAGCATACGACGTGTTAAACGGGCTACATATTATTTGCCTTCCTAGCATGCTTATAGCAAATAATATATAGTCAATAAGGGTGCCGTACCATAAACCTATCATACGCAAAGCAATTGCTGAGTAAAATTTTTTGTCAACAAACAAAGCAATGTTTTATCCTTTACAATGTTTACAAGCATGAAAACGCAAATTATTAACAAAATAAATCACAATAACAGTAGTATTAGATCTCTAAGTGTTAGGCCTAATGATCTTCATCCTAAATAGTGAAACAGTTCAAAACATGTTCAGTTAAAAAGTGGCAGGAAATTGTTTTGTTTATAATAAGAAGTTGAAATATTTAAACGAATGCGAGTTACATAGACAAATTTCTTTATATAAAAATACACAGTGGCAAAACAAGCGGGGTAGATCAGTACTGTTATCATTGTAGCCCACACTATAAAATTGAAGCGCAAAGTTAAAAGTTAACGCATTACGAACAATGTTGACAAGAAAATTGTAGTGAACACCATTACTATAATATCCAGTTCCTACAGCAACACTGAACACAATATCGTACACCTAAACTAATAGCAAACCGTAGAAACAAAAGCTGTTCAAAGTAACATTTAAACAGTAATGGATATTCATTTAATTAACTGATATACTGTAGCTCCTTCCTACTTAACTCAAACTGAAACCGATCAAAATTTTGTTTAACTGTATCCAATGTTTATTAGTTTTGTATTGTTTATATATATGAACCAGGGCCTCATTTACATACATTTCTTAAGATTTTCTGAAATCATATCCTAACTGAAATAAAAAATTAAAAAAATCCAATTGCCGACCGCCGTGACATCATCATTCGGTTTGCGCGCGACCGTGCGGAGTTTCCAATAAAAAAGGTAAGATTCTCCAGAGCCAAAGATTCTCTTAAGATAATCTTATGACTAAGATTGTCATAAGATATCTACGTAAGTGATCCCCCAGCTTTACAGATAAAAAAATTTGAAAGCTAGTGCAATATCGAAACAAACAAGCTAATGGTCCTGCAAGCAAATATCTTCCCACCTCGGATCATTTTCAGTACGATAATCTAATAATTGTAATAATAATTGTAATCTTAATTTTCACTTAATAATATTCAAATATTGAATGTTATTCAATAATATTCAAAAGCTGTAAATTTTTTACGCTTGATTGTGTAAATTCAGAAATTTCAAATATAATTAAGCAAGTAATGTACAAGATATGCGATAACACAAATACAATTATTGCGCATCTGCACGGACGGAGTAAACCCTATCATTCTGTCTAGCAATAGAATTTGATTAACACATTTGCATTTTATTTTTACAAACAAAATTTATCTGCTTCCTAATATACTACGCAACTATACAATGCCAGATCATTAGATTTGCATGCAAGAACGCTAAGGTAGCAGGGTAACAAAACAATAGTTGTATGGACATGACTAAATTTAGCACCTAAAAATCACTTTTTGAATGTCTATACGCTTTTGCACAAAATGTAAGTTATTTAGACTTATTACTGGAAAAATGGTCAACAAGAAACTTACAATCTCAAAATATGCTATTTCTTAGCAGTGATCAATTAAATAATGTCGTTTACATCGTCAAATCATGTTCAACGATATAAAAAAAGAAACTTTATTAATTAAGTTTTAAATACGCTACACTATAAGCGACAGCACAAGCATATAAGCCTACATTCAAACGTACAAACAGTAGCAACATCAGAACATCATAAAAATGGTCTTCAATGTGAACAATGTAGTCTAAATCACACTCAAGACACATCATGGTAATAAAATATTAAATGCTTCATATTTTAAGATAGCATGAAGTGTTAACTTAGGTTTGGATTTAATCAAACGTTTGATACTGATATTACTGACTCTTGTAACGGTTTCTCTAAAGGGCTGCTAAATTTGAAATCAGCTTTATGCATGATTTTAATTTAATTGAGTACCAGTAGACTGAGAACATAACTTCATCATTATTTTTCAAGTCTCTTTCTGTACCGAAGACTTGCAAAGCTCAAAGGGATCATATGATTAAATTCAAACATCCCAAAATTACTTGAGTATTTGAGTATTTATCAAGTTGAATAAAAAAATAATGAAATAGGTTCTGTTATTTAAGGCAGTCAACAATCGAACTAAATCATAATCAATGCATTCGTTATATTTGACACCAGCTCCATTGCTGCAACTCAACTAGTTCTAATACACAAATTGCCAAGTCTACTAAGCATAATATTAAACACAAATCGAAACAAGCCTTGCAAACACTGCATTGCTGTATATCACATACAAATTATTACAATTGTGAGCGTTAGACACGCGTCCGCTCATTTACTATCGTGACATCAGCATTTCAATAGAGAGAATAAAAAGTAGATTTATGCAATTCGTTGAACGGTTGAATATCAACATTGGCACAATTCGCATTGCTTTGAAGCTTAACAGGCTTACTGCCGGTTGCTCGACCTTGATTTGAAGTGCGATTTAGTTTTGTGGTCCGAATTGACCAATCAAATTATTTGATATAATTCTCTCAGATATTTTTATTGGTTAAATCGCACTACAAAATTAAATCGCACTTCAAATTGAAGTCGAGCAACCGGCAGTAAATATCATTATCGGCAAAAATCAATAGCAACATAATTAATCTCCTTTGCAGAAGCCCCACAAAACAAAGTATCAAAGCGAAATGAATCTCAACTAGAACATTGAGAGTTGGCAGGGCTCGGCCTGGGTTTTTCAAAAAATTCTCCAATTTGGCGCCAAAATGTGTATTGTTTTGCCACTACAATTTTTTTCCGCCAAATTCTTTTGGAATTATTTTTTGCAAACTAAGATATTCAAAGACAAATTGTTGCTCAAATTAATCAACCTAGAATAGCAACTTAACCGGTGGACGTCACTGAATATATTTAACCAGAAATTGGAATTCATCAGTGAAACACAACTCAATTTAGTATTTGCAGAAAAATCGGTTGCAAAAAACTTGCCAAAGTCTCCCACCAATCTTAAATAAATAAAATAAATTCAGATTTTCTGATTTTCTTTCACCATTTGGCGAATTTGGCTCTATGCAGGCCGAGCCCTGAGAGTCGGTCTAGTTCAGGCTTGATGGAGAGATGGGTTGGACGAGCTCAAGGGGGCATCAGGATCACTAAGGTTAAACCTGACAGCACCAATATCAGAGGCTCAGTGTTTGTTAAACATCGAACCAGCAAATTATATTGGTATTCACCACTGCGAGTTAACCGCGAGTTGGTCAATTGACGGATTGTGTGACGTCACGCCAGGCATAGGAGATTGACAACGGTCACTCTCAACTCGCCGATTGACCAACTCGAGGT
>JAQIWG010005680.1:0-14229 GCA_034695025.1 Chamaedrilus cognettii | reverse complement strand
GAGAGAGAGAGAGAGAGAGAGAGAGAGAGAGACAACTTCCCCCCCCCAAATGGCGTCCCTGGACGTATGCAGTGTATTTATGAAAATTCAGAGCTGTGATGCTGCATTTGCTTTTATGCACGCCCTATTTGGCCCTATTTGTTGTAGAAAATCCTCTGTCAGAACTGTTTGAAACAAGCCGTGTTGTGGATATAGGATTGTAGCCTACATGTAAATTATAATGTTGCTTGATAATGCTTACTTAATGGCAGTGGTGTCAAACCATTTTACCATACGGGCGCGCATTTGGCGGCCCGTTCAGTGGCGGCGGGCCGCATTGAACGCATCTCACGAGCGCGGGGGAGGGGATGGTGAGGGGGGCGGGTGCTGAATAGGCTTTCAAATGGTGTTGACATTTTTGGTTTTTGGGCATGTAAAACTCATAATTTTGAAAAAATTGTTCCCATTTCTTAACGAATTTTTATTTTGTATCTAGTATGAACGCTTTTGTAATGCATGCAAATTCAGGCATATCAGGCAACTTGTGACCGAGTTAGGACTTCTGTATCGAAGTATGGCCAATTTTTCTGACGTCCCCCCCCCCCCGCAGCGGAAATGCATACGCTTTGGCCTTTGCTCCTCCCCCCCCCGCCGTCAAACATGTGCCGCTACCAAAGTCACTGTAATGTATGATACTAATTAATTAGTTATCGCAGTTCTTAAAGCCTACGACTACTGGCATTGATTAACTGTCGCCGACCAGCCACGCTAGGCCTAATGTGAAAGGTACTAGACCTGCAAGTAGACCCTGCTAAGTAGCGCTTACTAGCAGGCTAAGCAGGGCCTATAGGCTAATAATGGCATTGCTGCTATTGCCAGATGTCCCTTATTTGAAGGGACGTACGGGTCACGTCCCTCATTTCAGGTCATTTGTCTCGCACTCACGCGTCCCTTTTGAAGGGAATAAAGGACGCCAATTCTTCCTCATTTGGGTTCATGCCTAAATTTTTAGTCTTCCTGAACAAATTTTTATGGCCAAAATATCGCAATACTAATACGTGCATTCATTGTCTGAGCTGAATAGGTTCCAATTTCATGCAACTTCGCCAACTATTATTAACGAAGTTATTATTAACGAAGTATTAGCGACAATTTTAAGCCTAGACGAATCTACTCGTAGGCCTATAAGCGGATCTGGTTTTTTGGGAACACGGTGTATATACAGATCTACTGTAAACTTTGAATAGTCCGTTTAAGTGTTAATAGGCAATAATAATTATGGCATGCAAACATTGTTCGAAACAACAGTTGCTACAATGTCATTGTCATGTATTAGGCGGTAGGCCTAGCTCGAGATTAATTAAAGTGTTATCAGCAATCGAAGATAAGCCTAGGCCTATACTAATTAGCGCTATTGCTCGCGTCTATGTAGCTGCACTTCGCTTTCATAAATTACACATGCGCCGTTAGGTCTATTGTGGCGCATGCTATTCAGCCCATTCTCAATGTTTAGACGTTAGTCTCAATCTCTAGAATGTTAGAAGGTGCACCATGTAGTGTTTTCGGCTAATGCATGTAGGCTTACTATAATAGTGTACTGTCTCTAAGGTGTAGGTAGGACTGGTGGTCCTATCCCAGTATATCTTGTGACACAGGGATCTTGGAGAGTTTTACGAACTATAGACGTAAGCTATAATGAGTCGTTAGTCTCGCAACTCTTGGCGTGATAAGACTACATATTATGGAGGCCTGGATTGGCATACAAAACAGGAAATATAGAAATTTTAGCATACAAAAATATGGGTTTTAAGAAGGCTTGATGAGGTTTGGCAAAAATGGCTGGCGGGGGGGGGGGGGGGATCGAGGCTTGAAAAGAAAAAGCTCCAATCTAGTAGTCACTGCAAGAGACCAGCTAGCAACCAAAAGTTGAAACTGCGAATCGTAGCCTATTTCATCTTTTTCTTTTTCAGTGTTCTCCTATAATGGCAGATCATTGAGAAGCAGCTCAAAGATAGTTTTTAATACAAATTTTTCGGATGCTCACAATATTGTTGGATAGCACACAAATTTGAACACAATTATTGGTGTCGTTAGGTTAAGTTTTACTTCGGTGTAGTCTAGGATTTCGTTGTTAGGTAGGATAAAAAGGAGTAGGGCTGCCGGTCACAGCTTAATGTCATATCCGGAACACTATTCTTTTCATCTCCGCGTACGATTGATCCTTCTCGAGCAGATCATCCCGATCCGTGCCTTCCTTCCACCTCTCAACAATCACTCTTCTCTCATTACAGTGTCATGTCCCACTATGTCATGTCTGTTCCAGTTTTCTTTCTTTTGACAATCATTTCAATCATACATGTAGTCCTTGTTTCCTTACTCTCCTGAGTCCTGAGTACCGTTTCATTTATTTGATTTTCTGTCAAGCTTATTTTCTTCATTCTTTTTCACAGACAATTTTTAATGGGAGTATTTTTCTTATGTCCTTCTTGCGTGTCCGTGTTTGAACGCAGTATTATGTCACAGACCAAGCCACCGCCAGCATAATTATCTTTTCACTTTCCTTCTCAACTCTCTAGTCTACAGTCTAGAAAAAGCAGACAGATTGTTACGAACTAAAAGTGTCGAGATAGCGACGCCATGTTAGGCCAACAAGCTGAGAGCGAGCTGGGCTCGGATGGTAGAAATATCAGTGGAACAGGGCGTCGCAAGACAACACCCGTCGTAGGGGGTGCGACTAGAAAGCAGGCGAGCTTCGTTGATCTGCCTCCGTCACGCAGCCGCGAGGGTACACGCGCGTCTCAGGACGAGGATCCGTACGAGGGAAGACCTCCCCGACGCAGCGTCCTCGAGAGAAGTACGCCGTCGAGCGGTGGACGAAGATCGGGGAGCAGAGGCGAGGAGGAGGGGAGGGTGACGGAGGAGAGCGACAGGCGGAACGGTGCAGGAAGCAGTCGCGGTCAGGCCTCTGCCGCCAGTAGGGGGACGAGCGGAGCGCCCGGGTCGGAGTCATTCGATGCCAAGAGCATGGTTAAGTATCGGGGGTAAGCAGACCTTAGGATCATTCTTTATTTAATGCTAAATTACAGGTAGGCCTTATGTACGTGTACATATACATGTAGTATTGTAGGCAGATGTTATAATGCCGACTTAATCGTGCATTAGCAGCATCGTTAATGAATGTGATTTTTTGAGGAAGTTATAAAATGGTTGCTTGTCCTTTAACTATAGCTAGATGAAATTCGCTAGGCCATTTGCAGCCATGTACACTCGCCCTGAGCCCTCAACTTTATCCTATCCGTCGCATCCTCATCCTCACGTCGTAATTTTCCAGCTTTCATATCCTTCTCTGTCGGACTTTGCCACATCGTTTCCGGTCTCCCTACACATCTTTTCCCAGCTACCTTAGAAATCCATACATTTCCGCACCAATTATCCGGTTTCTTTCTTAAAATATGCCCCAGCCATCTCAGCTAGTGCTGTCATTCTGTGAAAAATAACGAGCATTACCTTTTGCTAAGAAAGTAGAGAGAGAGGGTGGTGGTGAAAGAATGATTTTAAGACCCATTCTTAGACCTAACAGTTCATTTATATTTTTGTAGCCATTCGTAACAGTGTATTTCCAGTTTTCAATTTCTGGTGAGGATAAAAACGGCCGTTGGGTACCGTTTGATGAAATTCTAGGGGCTACGACCCCCTTTCCCTCGCCCGTGACGCCTATGTTGTCCCCCCCCCCTCCATAGTGACGTCGAGACGCTCGCGCTGGAGGCGGACAAGGCTCTCGAGCGTCTCATGACGACCGTGCGCAACAACGACGTCCGCGATCTGCGGCGTCAGCTGCTGCGCTACCGCAACGCCTCCAGCGAGCTCTGCGCGCAGCCGGGGGGACCGGGGGCGCCGGGGGCGCGCTGGACACCCGTTACATCGGCCGCGGATTACGGGTAAAAACTCCAGAATCCATAGATAACTCGAGCCGAGTGTGACAAACTTGTAGTAAAGACGCCTATAGTTGCAAGCCATGGCTTGCTGGATGGTTTTCAACTAGTTTTTGGAACCCGTGAATGCATGTTAGCAACGTGATGTCGCGTTGAAACAAACCTGAAACTGCGATAATATTAACAAGGCTTGATGAATTTATCAATCTGTTTGAGGTTGGAGCTTGCTGCTCTTTAACTTGACCCCGACATGTCCCCCATATATAAAGGTCTGATAATGTGAATCAGATGATATTTGCATTGATTATCAATAGATATGAGTACCCAGGTTAGGGTGTAAGCAAGTAAGTAATAAAAGAATTTCATGCCTAATGTAAAACGTCAGCGTTTTACATTAGGCATGAAATTATTTCCTAATGTAAAACGCTGACGATTTTTTCCAAGAAGATTCTACAAATTTTAAAATATGAGAATACATTGACCATGGCATGGTTTGAAATACAACCAGCAGACTGAAATTTCTATTATATTGCTAAACAATGTGGACTTTCAATTTCAAATTCTCACGTTTCTGATGACTGGGGCTGTAGGTTTGCGGAAGTAATTCGACTGTTCATCGACTTTGGCATATCTCTGGATGTGTTGGACGGTAACGGTTGGTCGGCCGCGCACGCTGTCGCGCGTATCGGCAACGTCGAGGTCATTGATGTGCTCGCCGAGGCCGGCTGCGACCTTGACATTCGTTCACGTGACGGCTGGACGCCCCTGCACGTGGCCGTCAGGTCAGTGAGTGGCAGCTAGTGTCTCAAGGATCTCGTTGTTCTGTCTCAAGGACAAAGGTTTTGATCTACTGAACAGTAATCTTGCCTTGCCTGCGTGGTCAAGAAATCATCACCGCTGTGGTCAAGTGTCACGGTGGTGATCGTCAACGTTCATCTTGAAGAAGCCGTTGACTCCCCCCGTTCCTACTACCTCCTCCCTTTCCTCTGACGAGCACAGGAAAAAAGCTGATCCACCATGGTCATTGACATCCCCTTTTCCTTCTCGTCTTGGTAACTAAGTATTTAGAAATTCACAAATCGATGGTTGTCAAGTGACAAATGCTTCCGATATTTCACTATTAAGCTCACTCCCCCCTCTTGTGCAAGGTCAAACGGCGATTCTCAAACATCCAACCTCTCCACATCTGCTGATCCTATGCCGTTTTCTTCCTGTGTCCATATAATTTTCTTGAAGCAATTTATTCTATTCTTTTCTTTTGTCTCATTCCCTTACCCTCCATTCTTCCTTCCAGTATTTCTCTCATCAATCTCCTCTCACTACACATGCCCAATCCATTTCTTATTTTTCTGCGCAATGAGACACAAGTGTTCTTTTTTCTTCAACTATTTCCTGCACTTCCTCGTTTGTTTACGTTCAACTAATTTTCTCACAAAGCGCACTATTCTATAAATGCGTATTGATCCAGGAAGGGAGTGGGGCGCGCCGTGGACGCGCTGTTGGGCCGCCGCGTGAAGGTGAACACCGCGGGACCGCGCGGCTGGACTGCGCTGCACCTCGCTGTGGCCAGCGGCCGCGCCGACCTCGTCGAAACGCTCCTCCGGGTTTGCTTCATGCATTGGTGCCGGAAGGGGGGGGGGGCAGGGGAAGCAATGCCCCACCCACTCGGATTGTTTGAGGGCGAACAATAGTATTTGCCCCCCCAGGCTTTGCCTCCCCTGTTCCCCTCATGCACAGAGGTAAAAAATGTCTGGGTAAAATGCAGGTCAGCACCCCCCTCCTCGCAAAAATTACGGCAAATGACTGGATGGACACCACTGATTTTGACGTCTAGGCTACTTCATCTTACAATTTATTTTGCTAACTTTGCGCCCCCAACTACAAAACCGTTTTGGCGCCCCTGGCTTCATGCGTGCAGCTCGGCAGCGCGTGGTCTTTAATGTGGATTTTATTATATTCCATGTACATTTTCCCAGGGCACAACTTTAAATAATAAGCTATATTTTGAAGCTTCTCTAGGAAGTTAAGTGACCGGTTACAAGCCAACCAAGAATTTTGATAATCAAACATCGCATTTCTAATCGGCCTATTGCGTCAACTGTGGTCGCCATATTTGGTGTGTTTCATGCAGAGCGGAGCGCGGGGGGGAGTGCTGACGGACATGGCGGCCACTCCGCTCTACGTGGCTGCGCAGGACGGCTTCCTCGACATCGTCGAGCTGCTGGAGGCGCTGCCAGGCGGGCAGGAGGTCGACCAGCAGACCCTCAGCGGCTGGTCGCCCCTCCACGTTGCGGCGGCGAAGGGCCACGGGCGCATCGTGGCCGACCTGGTGGAGGTGGGGGGCGCTGACGTGAACTTGAGGACCAAGGACGGCTGCACGCCGCTCTACCTCGCTGTGCAGAACTCGCACGTCAGCGTCGCGAGGTAGGAGCGTGACGTCATGCTCAGCATATCTGGTGAGCACTTACTGATCTCCATTAGTCTCCATTCGCATTTGTGTAATTTGCATTTTGCAAGATTGGCTACCCTTTCTCAAATTAAAAAATTTATCTTTATGTACTTATGACAGTTGGCGAGCACACAATTTTCTACGTACGGTGCTACTGTTCAGTTTTTTGGAACAGGGTGTAGTAATTTTCTTAATTTCAGACAGGCAATGTTTTAAGTTTTGTGTGTTGTATGTCGTAGATCGGTTAATTGCATGTAAGACAGACAAACCGCGTCGGTTGAACCAATAGTACTCCAATCGTGCAGTAAGCTTGCACGATTGAAGAACGATTGGTTCAACCGACTCCGTCATGTTCATCTTACATGCAGTTAACTTATCTAGAACATCGTCTATATGACACGTCTTCGCCAGGTTCCTGTTGGAGCGTGGGGCTGACGTCGGCGCGTTCAGGGACAACGTCTGGACGCCTATCCACGTCGCCGTCGACCTGGGCAACGCCTCGCTGATAGACCTGCTGCTGTCAGGACGCAACGCCGGACTGTCGGCCGTGGCGGCCGGCTCCTCCGGCTTCCTCCCGCTCCACATCGCGCTCTTCAACCGAAACCTTGACCTCACGCGCCTCCTCATCTCGCGCGGGGCTGACGTCAACAAGGCAAGCGCTCATCTCTTGCATAGTAATTAGAACATAGTAGTAATGCGAATGGTCTATGTTTATAATTACCGCCATCTTGGCATTGAAGGTCAAGGTTAAGGTCTTAGTAGTTGCCCAGCATAAATTACTAGATTTGGGTATTTATGTGACATCTTGGGAGATTTTGAGTATGACGTCACTATTGAAAAAATAATTCTTAAGAAACTATCGAGTGACACAGATCTAGTTATTTTCTAGTATAATGTGAAATAATTAATAATAACAACAATTCATTCGCAGTACTCGATCCTCTATGTACTCTCATCTCTTAATGTCATTGCTTCTTTATGATTGCATGCATATTCAGTTCGCATTTGTGGCATCAGAATGCAACGGATACGGGTGTGAATAGGGGTTCAGTGCGTAGTGTTTCATACGACAGGCAGGGATGCATTAGAGATGGATTATCCCCTGACTCACCTTCTGTGCTCGTGATAGGCTTTCATGCACCACAAGAGGCATTGAAAAAAACACAATCCACCTTGCTCAAACAATGATGAATTCATCCTTGTCAACAGGGTACTCCAGTAGGGATATGATCTGCGTGCCCTGCCGGGTATATGAATGCGCAACGTTGATACAGGGCACGCTATCGGGCGGTCTTACCCCGTGCCACTTGGCGGCAGTGGAGGAGAACCGCGCCTTCATCGGTGCCGTGCTCGAATCGAAGGCCGTGGACGCCAATGTGAAGGACATCCACGGCTGGACGCCCATCCACTATGCCGTCATGCGCGACCGCCCGCACTCCGTGGCCGCACTTCTCGGGGTCAAGGGGTGTCAGGTAGGACCGGTCCCTTGAGCAAAGGGCTGTTCAGTAGGGCTTTAAACTTGTTTAGATGAGCATGAACATTGTGGTTTGAGCTAGTGAGTGGGCACGATGAAATAGATGCAGTCTGGTGTGGCGTGGCAATGCATCAAGATATTTGTGAATAACGACAGTGCGGTTAGAATAAAGATCCATTCTATTTCATGATGTTTATATACAACTCTGTTAAGCAAGTGCACAGCGTAAACCTCCCCAATCTGCCCCACCATGAATTGGGGGGGGGGGAAGGAAGCGTTCTAATTATGCTTACGGAAGAAGCAGAAGTAGCTGTACACAACTTGAGGTAAATGAGAGCCCAGGCCACGAAGGTAGGCTATTAGGGTTTTCAAAAATGCCATATTGGTGCGCCAATGGCCACCATGAACCGCAAATGGCAACCATGAAAAATCATCCGTTATCATTTTTGGCAACCATGAAAAACAGATAAAAGACGAGTTTAAAAAGGGGAAACCATCAGGTAGGGGAAAAAGCTTAAAATCGAGAAATCGGCAAATGTATAACGTATAGAAATATGGAGTTACACAGCTAATTTTTGCTTGAAATCAGTCAGCACTCTCCTCCCCCCCCCACTCACGAGTTTCACTCAAAGTCAAAGACTTAAGTTAAAGTACCTTGCATGCATCGCAACGGGTGGCAACCATGAGCTTGATCTCGTTGCGCAAAAATGGCAACCATCAACCTTTTTTTTTTACAACACTGTAAGCTACTTGCACAAAAGAAATAAAATCAGTGACATCAGGGAAAGCTCTTTCTTACTTGCAATACGAGTAATGCAAAATCTTTGTCAAAATATCTGAGACGAGAGGAGAATACTGAACGACTGGAAGAAGCAGTGAGAGTCTGGACTGTAAGCGGACTGTAACAACTTCCAGGTGATCAATGACATATCAGACATTCCAAGAGTTGCTGCGCAGGTAGATGCTGTGGACAAGGCGGGCTGCACGGCGCTGCACCTGGCAGCCAAGTCGGGCTCCACGGAAATCGTCTTTGCGCTGATCCGCGCGGGGGCGGGGCTAGATCTGACCAACGACACTGGCTACACGCCCCTCCATCTCGCTGTGCAGTACTCGCATCAACAGGTCGTTGGTCGGTACTCTGTCTTTGGTTTACACTTTACAGCATCTGAATTAGATACATGTACATGTATGATATCTCTTGCATCACCTGGTGCTTGCATGTTGCTCAATTATTAGCTTTTTTAGAGATGAATTTTATGGACTCAAACACTGCAGTCCTAAAGCTGGATGGCACTTTATTTGAAGGCCGCTGCGTTTGTACTATAGCCGATCATAAGTGGTTCATTCAGGTAAATTAGGATATCTAGAATTATATAAATCTATGTAGCAATAGGTTCAAATATAATCGGTTGATGGCGTCACTAAACTTGAGGCGTTCTGCAGCATAGAAACATTAGTTTCTATGTCACAGCTCACCTGTCCTGTGACTCAGCGAATCTCATCCAGTGTCTGCTGGACTAAGCGTTCCTTTACACGCTGCATATTTTGCTTGAAATTTTACGTATAATTTTACATGTAATTTTGCATGCAACCGTGTTAAGGCAGATGGACGACCGTTGTCATGACAACGATTTCCTTAACTGGGTTTTATGCACGGCTTGTTCCTTAACTGGGTTTCGTGCATGGTTTGCATGAAACCCAGTTAAGGACATTTTACATTGTAATTTTCTTAGCATGGTTGCATGTAAAATTACATGTAAAATTACATGTAAAATTACATGTAAAATTACATGTAAAATTATATGTAAAATTTCATGCAAAATATGCAGCGTGTAAAGGAATGCTAAGAATGCTGACGCATTGAATTGCATACAAAAGTGAATTTGACCATGGAAACCAAATAATAAAAGCAAAAACAAAAATTAAAAGCAAAAACGCATTAAACGGTTTCAGAAAGGCCTATCAATCCTCTTAACTTGTTAGGTCTAATTTGATGTTATGAATTGTTTCTAATGAAGTAGATGATTACGATCAGTCATAATTATTGTGATGTTCAGAGCTGCTGCTGAAGCACAAGGCGTTTGTCGACCCGTCCGGTCGGTCCATGTGGCGCCCCCTGCACCTGGCGGGGGTTACGGGTCACGTGGGCGTGGCGGCGGCGCTGATTGGCGCGGGGGCCGAGGTAGGGGCGCTGACGGGAGAGGGGGAGACATGCCTTCACCTGGCGGCGCACCACCAGCGCAGTGATCTCGTCGCCTGGCTCGTTAGCGGACCTCGGCGCGCCACCTGCGGGTATTGCAAGGGGCACGAAGAGAGTGCAGCAATTAGTATAAAACATTACATTTTTGCTGCATGTTATTTTCGTGGTTTTGTTTCTCAGAAATTTTGTGCAATTAATTTTTGCGTTTTTGAGAACCGCCCTTAATGTAAAGCAGAAGCTTCTGCAGTTGAGACACTCACAGCGCTGCGGGCCTGGGGGAAAGTTGAGTTGACTGTAGTTTGCGATGAACGGGCTGAATGGGTAGTGGTTGGGAGAGGAGCAGGTTGAAAAGATGCACTGTAACAGCTGGAGCTGTGTAAATTTAGCAGGGACTAAGTTCAGATTGCTTATCATCCATTAGAAACCTATCATCATAAACCACGCATCACTGCGCTCTGCGCAGTGACGCGTGGCTGCTCGCTCTACGCGAGCTGCCAGTAATCACGAAAGTCTTCACAGCGCTATTTCAGACAGACAGGGCTCATATTTAGGAAAGGCTCTTATTTTTTAATTTTAAGCATGACAGACAAGGTATTTTTATGCTTATGTTTGTGGACAATATAATATCATATGCGGCCCTAGCGGCGTCGCCAGGATATCACTTTAGACTTTACGACTGCAAAAATGTGTCTTTTTCGAACTGATGTGTCTCGAGGCTGTGAGCTCTAACTCTTCTGAGCAGAGCTATTTTCATACACTTTGCAATTTTTTGTGTCCAATTTTGCTAATTGTTTATCTGATAGATTAATTCAATGTGTAACGTGTTTTTAGCGGTATTAATTCTGCTGTTGCATTAACCCATGATCAAAATGTGGTTGTGAAAGTTTGGTTGGTACACGCACAGAGCCACATGGCTGGCGACGCCACTGTCCGGTGTTACAGTCCTGTCCTGTCGCTGAGTTTCATCAAATTAATCATGGCATCAGAGAAACATATTGCTCTTATTTTGAAACAAGCAGAATCTCTAGCAAGACTCTTCTTAAAGTTTGAGCGAATATTAGATACTCTGATCCCCAATCAAATTTTTGGAGGCCGAATCGTCCCCCTATGTCCCTTCAATTATCAAGCCCCTGACCATCGAATTCATTTTAATTTCTTTTAGGAGCCATTTGCATGGCGTTTTGTTCCATTCAGGGCCTCTGGACACAAATAATCATTTAATTTCAGACATTGTCCACATGTATTATCCGCCCCTCGTCCCGACTGTTGTGCAGGGTGGACGTGCAGTCGCGTGGCGGTTGGACGCCGCTGCACGTCGCCTGCCAGTACGACCTGCCCGCGGCCGTGCGCGCCCTCCTTGCCGCAGGGGCCGGCTGCAGCGCAGCGCTCGACGACGGCACGACCCCGCTCTACGTCGCCGCGCTCAACGGGAGGGAGGAGGTTTGTTTTCTTGTTGTTCTGACAACTAAGTTACTCATAGAAAGAGCGCTGTGTCTCTACGGTACGACATTTCTACTTTCCTAGTGTGGTGCGACGCCACAACTAACGTGTTGTGGAAAACACAAACTGATTTAGTTGGAGACTTAATTGCCATTGCAGCTGTGAGTTTTTGTAAATTGGTTACTCTTTGACCGAGTAACAGTCGTGCATTTGCAGCCTTGTTTTTTAAAAACACCGTGTGATCACATTCGCTATGACGACTTCAGGTGATCTCGGCGCTGCTCGACCGCCGCCAGGGCTCAAAGTTTTCCTCGCCTGATCTCAGCCGAGACTCGCGTGAGGAAGGGGAGGAGAACCTGGTCCCGGACGTGAACGCCTCAACGGCAGAGGGCTGGCGGTCCGTGCACGTGGCGGCCCTGCGCGGCCACACGGAGGCTCTGGAGCGCCTCGTGGCCCTGGGAGCGAACCCTGACGCATCGGCGAGGAATGGCGAGACAGCGCTGCACTTGGCCGCCAAGGCTCGCGGCATGGAGCGGGCAAGTAGCGCCATCTGGTGTGAACATTGCTGGGCATGCCAAGTTAATGAATGTTATGGTAGGTTGGTCACTGTTGACTTTAGTTGTAAACTTCGTGAACTTTGTCAGCTAGGTAGCATTGTCTTGTGAGTTGTTGCGTCTCTAACACAATTTTTACATGATGGGGCTACTAATGCCTGAAACGAGATGATGACTGCTATGCTGTATGGTAATATAATAACTACCTGACCTAAAGCCATAAGATGAACTCATTGGCCCCCTCGAAAACTGTGTAGCACTACTCCCTCCCCCCCTCCCCACGATTGAATGATTAATCGGGATGGGTACAAGACCAGCGTCCCGCGGGTGCCTTCTGAACGGCTTAGTTTTGATACCAGCCCTCACCTGAACCTAAAATTGCCCGACAATGAGAACTTTAAGCCTGAACAATCATACAATTCATTTCCCTTGATGCGCAGATCCTCAAAGCTAAATCCGGTAAAAATCCATTGCAGCCTGTGGCAACGTTCAGGTCGTGGCGATGCTGCTGCGGCTGGGTGCTGAGGCCGACAGGCGGTGTCACCAGGGCCTCACGCCGCTCTACCGCGCCGTCGAGCAGGGTCGCCTGGGCGCGGCCGAGTGCCTCCTCCAGGCCGGGGGCGTCGACGTCAACCGGAGGCATGGCGAGGACGAGACGACGGTGCTGCACCTAGCGGCGCTTGGGGGCAACGCAGAGCTCGTCGAGATGTTGATTGGACATGGCGCGAACACAGAGGTAGGGCGTTAATGAACAGAACATGTTTGCTACAATATTTAGATATTTTGTGGCCTAAGTATTTAGTGGTTCTGAAGTCTTTAGTAAGATCGCCAAGAGTCGTTGAGATTTGAACCAACACGCGCGCTGAACGAACAGACAAACAGTCAAACACTGCACGAATTTGAACGTGCATGTAATTTGAAATAGAAGGGTGCATGACATACGCGTTAGCCACATTTTTTGAGATGCATTGGAATGAATTAGAATGCATTGAAAACACAACTCAACAACTGTATTTAGATTTATGTGCCGCCATCAAAGGAACAGAAAGAATGAGGCGCTTTCTTTATCATGGCAGGATTTGCGCACAAGGGTATAAAACGATTTTCCTCAGAACTGGATTGAAGCTGGGTGGGGGGAGGGTAGGAGGGGTGGACTGTAAGTCTGTACAGATGGTGACAGTAGCATGAACTGCTGGAAAGACTAGATGCGACTGTGAAGCGGTCTTGTGATGACTTAGGCCACGACAAGGGTATTACAATAGTGTCGTTTTGTCATTTTCTGAAGATGCAGACGGCTGGTGGCATGACGTCACTGGCGATAGCGCTGCGTCGACGTCACCATGACGTAGCGCAGCTGCTGGTCCAGGCTGCGGCAGCGGCGCAGACGCAAGCCGAGCCTGACGTCACAGGCGAACATGGATCGTCAGACACTGACACAGGCAACCGAGAGCACATTCAAGCAGATATTCCGCTTGACATTCCAACTTAAATTTCTGCTGTCTAGAGCCAAATACCACAATCATGCCTCCAGCCAGCTCTTGCTCCGCAGTAAATGTAGCACTTGAACATGGTCTACTATAGGCCACCAATTTCTCAGGAGTATGACTTCATGAATATGCATTTTAGCATAGGTGCAAGGATTAGTTGCCTAAACATTTCAGATGCAAAAAGATGAGCTTCGTTTTAATGTATCAATTTTTTTTGCCTAATTAGGCTCGTTAATTCACTTTTAAACGCTTTGCACAAACATTCAGAACTTTTGTAAAACATTTTCAAAAAGAAATTTTGTATTCTTGTTGCAAATTATCTTCTCTAGAATCCCTGCATACGTATAGGAAATAGAGATATTTATTTTTAGCGGAGTTATTGTTATTATTTTCGCTTTCGGATTATTTTTTTGGACTCAAGCTGTACGTCATGTATGACTCGCTCAATAACCTTAAGTTTGTTTGCTCGAATTAAAGCTTCTGGCTTGCTCTGTCGATCGTACGGTAGTGAAAGTCTGAAAGATGTCAGTGAGAGCGGAGCGGCAGTATTAACTATTAAGTACATTGTTAATAGGCCTCAATTCGAACGAGGCTGCCTCAAATCGAATGCACAGTGCTTAATTTAGTGGCGTGGCTACATGGGAGCAATTGGAGCAGCTGCTCCGGTCGAGCCGATTTTAATGACGTTTTCAATTCGTCAAAATTAGTTTTTTA
>JAQIWG010005679.1:0-14229 GCA_034695025.1 Chamaedrilus cognettii | reverse complement strand
CCCCCCCCCACCCCCCCCACCTCCTCGGAGCGTGAGGTGACCAACCTTATGAACGGCGCAATCATTTAAAGGTTTAAAAAGGATACAGGCCTATGTTTTTAATTTTTTGTGTGTTTGTCTTGGCCGCAATACTGCCATGTTGTTGAAGCAAAGATGCCTTCATGCTTAGCTTGAAATGTTAAAGTGATCTAGCTTATCTACATGCATTTTACTATATTAATCTTAATTCGATACTGAGGCCTATTGGCCTATTACAAAGTACACTTTTCATTAAGTTTCATGTTCTCTTACAGTTGTTGTCATATTTTTGTGTTTTTATATTAAATTCAAGAAGATTCATTTTATTCTGTCCATTTGTTGCTTTTGTCGTTAACGTGCTACTAATTAAGGAATAGGGATAAGGATAGCAGAATCTTCCGTTCAAAAATAAAATAACACCCGCCATCGGTGACCCTGATGTTGAGTTGTTTTGCTGCACATCCATGTACTATAGTCCAGACCCGTGGTGGGTGACAAACTTACCTGAAGGCAGCAACATTGAGCTTATAATGTCCCATTTAGCTGCCAATGGTTCGACCCGCATGCGGTTGAAGAATCGTTATATTTTTAGCATATTTAAAAATTTGAGTTCTTTAGGGTTTAGTCATAGGTTTAGGGTCAAGCTGCAGTTGGGCTTACGGTTATTATCAGCAAATCTGTTTCGGATTATATTATGGTTGTGATTAGTTTAGCGCACCGTTATGTGGTGCGCTAAGGTTATGAGTTTAGGGCAAATTAAACCAAAAATGCCAAAAAATCGATCATGCATGCTGTTTGAGGTCCGCTCGTCACTGTCTGATAATCGGGCGCCTATTGCCAACATCTATCGTCATGTATCTACAGTACAATGTATACTGTATACATCAGAGATTTATCTCTGGCGAGTTGTCGACATGGCATGCATGGTTGGTTTTCTGAGAGGAATGTCATTTCATTTTGCAACCGAGCCAAGGACTTGTCGCGGCGTTTTTAATGCGTCTGCGAATGATACCCGCGCAGTGCCTGGTCTGTTCGGAACTGATTATTCGCGCATCTCGACGAGGCAATATTGAACGGTGCACAGCCAACTGCAACGGCGCGGTGCCAGGCCGCACCTGAACGGTGAACTGACGCGCGTGACCATGATAAAGAACAGTGTTGCCACTCAGTTTGAAAAAGGTCTTTAGACCGCCGCTAAATAAGTATAGAAGGTGGAACGGGGATGGGGATGGGGTTGGATGGGGGGGAGGGGGGGGGGGGTTAGGGACTAAGGTTTTTTATTTTAAATAGCTTACTTAGTGTCTATGCGTGACTAAATATTATGTTTGACTTTCTTCTCAACGTAACTCTGTCGAAATCAAAGCTTTTCCTGCTAATTGAATGCGTTTCAATCAGTATATATCATAAAATGCATTTGAGAACTTGTCAATGCCTTCAAACTTAGGGTGCTGTGTCAGAATGATTTTCAAAATGATTTTCATTAGTGATGCCGTTCTCAACAGTGATAATCTTTTTGTCAAAACGGGTCATTTCGCTGTCTTTTCGCGACAATAGAACAAAAGCACTTGAGCCTCAAAAATCACCAATTTGATCGAAAAAATGGGCCTACATCAATTCGATCGAAAAGTTAGATAAGTGGCTGCACTGATACAGGTAGCGCAATGGTACCCCGGGCAAAAATGCAGCAGAGCAGATCTGAAGAGCCAATAGATAGCTATTATTGGATATACGCTGTAGATGCGTATCTGAGGGGATCTCAGTTTTGTAATTCAAAAAACGGTGAGAACTAGCTACATGTAGGCTATAGGCTATTGCAATGAACATCACAGCGCAGGGCGTAGGTTGGCCTATGGCTGGTTCGGCAACCGAACAGCAAACAAGACTATAGAGATGATTGGGGCAGTGACATTGCAATAGATTGCGCAAATTTTTCCTTTTCTTTGCCATATATTTAACTAAACATCTAAATAAGGCAATGGAACACGTCGTTTTGAACGCCCCAATGTTATTTAACCGCTATGAACCTCGGATGTGGGCCTAGACTATAATATAAGCTGCAGTGATGTTAGGCCTTGGCCTTGGCCTGAGGCCGGCCTTAAGGCCGGAAGGCGGTGGCCTTGGCCTTGGCTGTGGCCTTGCGACTTGCAAGGCCCTGGCCTTGGCTTTGGCCTTGCGACTCGAGGCCTTGGCCTTGGCCTTGCGACTCGAGGCCTCGGCCTTGGCCTTCAAGCAAGGCCAAGGCCTTGCGTCATAGGTTGAATTATTTATTAAGTTGACGTGCACATATCAATGATATCATGTGCTATATTATGTAAGTTTGGATGATGTTTAAAGCTCTATGAATAAAAATGTTATGGAGTAGCTACTAATTTATGAAATGGTTGATATCACTGAAGGGATATCTTGACACCTCAATATCTTTTGCTCTTGAAGTCACTAACCCTAAAGTCAGTAAGTACTGATATGATTTTAAATTAAGATCATCAAAAGTCATCTTGTTACAAAGTGAATTAATCGTTTCTTACAACCTTCCAAACCCTGATATTTATTCGTGACCAATGATGAAATAATACACGTAATGTGTCAAAACATTTGATCTAGAGACATCTCTTGTACAATCTCTTCCTTTTTATCACAACATTTCTTCAAGATACTTGCGCTAATAAGCTTGACTTCCAATCTCGATGAGCCTTCGCCATTGCAATCTTAAACTCTGAATTAGTTCCTATATTCGCTTTAATAAAAATTATGTGAATTTAGATGATGCCTTCAAGTAATGAAAATGCTTTTAGCCAATAGGCATGTTATAAATAGTTTTTTTTATTTACTACTACATTGAAACTTTGAAATTAGGTTATCATCTCTTAAGATTTATTTCATTCTGTATCGACCATCCCTGAACAGCCAACTTGCGGAACAAGCTTCCTTCCTCGTGTACACCAGGTTTAAGGAAAAAATAATCCACTTCGCCTACGACACGTCGATAGCACAATCAAAATTGTTGACCGATGTTCACATTCTTTCAATTATGTAAACCCAACAAACTTTGTAATAAATACCAAATACTTCATTGTCAAGCGCCCTAATTGTAGTATGGCGCTAGGGAAAAAAAATAAATCCAAACATTTTAACATCCGATACGACATTTTTTTAACGTGCCAAACGAATTTCATTTTTAATATTAGAAAATCGACTACCCGATATTTAAATTATTTGAATTTATAAATTTGTTACGATAACGCGCTTGGGGGGATAGATACAAAAATATAATTTTCATTAACTTTTCACAAATGTATTTGACTTTATAAATAGCAATAAATTTTTTTTTAAATCGATTAGCAAGACTTAACTACAGTTATTCGTGTCTCCAGTGCTGCTGTGCCTTGATTTTTTAAGAGCACGTATACGCTAGTACCAAGTCACTGCTTAGTACAAATACTTGAATAGTTAGCTTACTTTCTGAGATCAAGGATGAAATTAGATCTTTGTGATGGACTGTCATCATGCCATGCGACTCAAAGCCTTAGCTTTGGCCTTGGCTTGGCCTTGCGACTCGCGACTCGAGGCCTTGGCCTCTGACCTTGTTAACATCACTGATAGGCTGCAGGTTTCTCTTTGGGCTTCGTATAGCATTGAAGTAATTAATTACCATTGTGCGGCAACAGCCCAATAGTGATACAATAATGCGATTATTTTGCATATTATTTGACGACATAAAAGTCTTTCAAATTGATTGGCCTAGATCTGTGACTCAAAAGTAGCTATAGGCCTATCCGCGACAGCAGCTCAATGTAAATCTATAGGCAATGAAGATAAGATCGGGAACGCATAGGGCCTATAATTTGCGACATAGGAGTTTTTCACGTGGACAAGGTTTGTAAAAAAAGTCTGTCAATTGTCAAAAAATACCGTTTCATTTAGAAAGCTACAAAAGCAATGAAATGATGTAATGTAACTAAGGCTAAATGTAAACTAGGCTACGTGCAGTTATAAGATGCTTCAGCCTATAGACAGACCTACACGTACGTGATATTGTACGCGCTATGTCAAAATCTTAATATTGGAAAAGTTCATCAGCCCCTTATTCGATAGAGAGGCAGGTGCCGCTAGGCCGTAGTATCCATTTAGGCCTACCATCGATGCCAAAAGGGTCTGGCAAAATAGATCTACTATCAGATTCACGATTAGTAGCCATCCTGGGTGCATTCCCACATAAACCTTTACCAGGAAAACACAACCTGTGCTAATTAATATTCAAGAGGTCGCTATAGACTACGCCAAGTAAAAAACTCATCCTACTTGTTTTTTTTCAGTTTCCAATCAAGTACTAATTATATATTAATCCAGTGGACTACTCTGAAGTTTGAAGATAAGCTGGGATGAAGGTAAACAAGCAGGTAACTTTTAATGTAAAAATAATAATTTAGGCCTATTAAAAGATGAATACTGACATTCTAACTCTTCCAGGACACTTATATTGTTGAACCTAAATTATGCAAGAGCAACTTTAAAATAGTAGGCCTACAGTAAAATATTATAGGTGTATGCTAAAGTAAACTACGTGTAGGCCTATGCTATGTTTTTCCTGGTATAGGTTTATGTCGAAACGCAACCAGCGTAGCGGGGTGTATCAACGCTATACTGCTTCAACCATTCAGCAGCCGCTATTTTAACCCATTAATTTGTAAGCCCTATGGCAGAATTATTGATCTTGGACGGTATACACGTAGGTTTATCTTCATCACAACAGTTCAGAACTGAAGAGGCCTATACCAGGCTTTGAATAAAAATACGGCGCTAGCACAATAGGCAATGCTGTGAGAAGCCCAAGCATCCTACAATAGAGTAGCCGAAGCGGGCTAGTCAATTTTTCAAGACTTATGTAAGTTGCAACCTATTCGTTCCAATGCAATAAACCTCGCTCGGTCGTCTGAGTATACGCGACATATGTGTAAGTTAGTGGCCGGGTCTCGAATTTCATTCCGTTTCGCCCAGGTGTAAGTGACGCACAGTCTTGTGCTTACTGTCGTAAAGGAAATAGTTATTAGCCTACTTTTCTTGATTAAAAACTGTAAAGATATTCTTTTTCGCATAGAACCCTTAATCAACGTTAAATATAATACTTGACTGACCTTGCCTTTGTGTCTAGAAATGTGTTAGCATTAGCGACTACGTATGGGCCCTAGGCTATATGCCAGGCTTGTAAGTCTTTTTCCTTGCTTCATGATTTACTTGAATCAAGGAAATTGTCTCAGACAGACCCATCTATATTGTATAGTTACAAAAGCCCGTCCACGATGACGTCACTGATTGTGTCCCACAGATCCAAGCCCCGCCCATAACTGCAAGATGACGTCACAGGTCGTGTCCGCGGTGTGCGCGTTGTTCGGCGCCCTCGCCCTCCTCGCCCTGGTGCCCCCCGGGGCCGAGGCGCTGACCTGCTACGACTGTTCAACGGCCGCCGGCCTTGATCCTTTCAACTGCCTGAATCCAGGGTCCTCCACGCAGCAGACTCTCTGCAATGCGTCGTCAGTGTGCAACACCGCCACAACTATTCGTACGTGCAGCATGCTGGATTATTTTGCATAATTAAAATAATAGATTTTTTTAAACATTTAAAATCTGAAAATCATGTCTTTGGAAAAAGTTACAGTGCGCGTCTTGAATGTATGGAAGGTTTCGTTCATTTTTTATTCAGTAGGCTGCATTTAATTGAAAATACGGTATAGTTTTAACCTAGTCGATGGAGAAAGATACATAATATTGTATACTGTCATTGTCCTGTATACGTTGTCGACCATTATGTTGCGAATGTATATAATATAATTTTGTAGTTTAAGATCCATGCGTAGTAACAAAGACTATTGCAATCCGATTCTCTGCAAGAGAGCCGGTGCGGCGGTGTCACAGAATCCCTCCCCCTTCTACAGTCACCTTATGCAACTCGCTCGGGGAACTCTGAGCTGCAAGACCATTATTTGTTTCCCAGCTTGCAAGGGATCGTTGATTGAGCCGCGCTGGCGTTTAATAGTAGTCTATACTCTATAGTATAGAGTAGATAATATTACATGCAGAAACTATCGAGTTCTGGCGTTAGTAAGAACGCTTAAGGCCCTTTCCAATGGGTAGAAATCAGAACTGAGTTCTTTAATCTAGGTCGGTCAAGAACTGAGATCCGTGAACAAAACCGTTCCACTGTACAGTTCTCGAGAAATTGAGAACTGAGTTCTCGATAACTGAGAACTAGCGAAAAAGCAGAGCCGGAGTCAGTTCTAAGGTGGCAGCTCTAATCAGAGGCCAGAACTGAGAACTGAGTTCCCACTGGAATGTTTCAGTTCTCTGTGGCACTGATCTATTGTCACTGTGCCAGAACTGAGCATAATCATTTTGAGAACTCGTGTGTGATTAGCCCTGTTGCCGTTCACTTGGACACAGGACTGGTCACTTGGTTCACTTGGATATCAGAACTCAGAACTCAGTTCTGAGTTTTTCCCCACGGGAAAGTACCCTTATATTAGTCAGTTTCTACTTCTCAAAACCTTGGAACTATTCAACGGAATTTCACAAAACTTTTCAGAAAGATTGGTAGTACGCCGTGTCCCAAATTAAACGATTCAACTAATTTCTTCAATAACTACAGAACGCGTTAAAATATAAAATATCTTTTTCCTTGCTTCATGATTTACTTGAATCAAGGAAATTGTTTCAGACAGACCCATCTATATTGTATAGTTACAAAACCCCGTCCACGATGACGTCACTGATTGTGTCCCACAGATCCAAGCCCCGCCCATAACTGCAAGATGACGTCACAGGTCGTGTCCGCGGTGTGCGCGTTGTTCGGCGCCCTGAATGAAAATATCAATGAATTTTAACCACATTGAACCACATTTTAACCACTTGAACTATAACTTCATACTTCCACCAACAACAAAAAAAATATCAAGCCATACAAAAGATACGACTAGGCCTAGTTAAATTTGACCTATCAAAAAATCGCCAACCAATGAAACTGCTTATAGTTGGTGATTACACCTTTCGTGAAAGTAAGTCAAAAACTGCCTGTGCTGCTGCTGCATCCTTGTTATACATATAACTATAGTTTTATTCAAAATTGTCTCACTTATCGGTTTTTCCATGCTTTGTTCGGCTTTGGTACATGTAGGCTATTTTCTGACGCTTTCCGTAACAAGCATCATACTGCTATGTATAATTGTGATATTGCGATAATTGACAGCGCGTTAATCCTAGCCTACTTTGACGGCCAGCGCTTTGGAGTACTGCCATCTTAATTATTATACCACACGCTCTTCTATCGTTTTAGGTGCATGAACTGGACAGCGATGCACAATGTTGTCATAATACTGTCATTGACTACCGTTATTGATGCCATAATAGCATTGATCATATTCATGGTTAAATATCCATTAAGCCTACAGGTACGTATTTTCAATTTTATCCTTTTGCCTCATGTCTCTTTTTATCATTCATCGCGTGTAAATGCTACGTAGGCCTATCTATATTGTTGTCACAGTCCAGACGGTGATTCGCGGATGTGTCAGCACGGTCAATTCAACCTCGGGTTGCCTCAGTGCCGGGCAGGTGTACTACTGCAACTACCCCTGCACGGCCAGTCTTTGCAACACGCAGCCCGCTGCTGGGGCTTCCAACCTGGCGGGGAGCGTCCTTGTCAGCGCGGCCCTGGCAGGGGCCGTCTTGGCCCTCACCCTCGGGCCCATGTGGCCCTAGTAGTGTGGCCGTCCTGGCCCTAGCCCTCGGGTCTCTCTGGCCCTAGTCTTCTGACTTCCCTGGCCTCTAATGGTTATAGTCGAAGCGCGTGCAACAAGGAAATTGTTAGATTTCTAAGTTATTATTTAAGCTGGTAGTTTGAGCGCTAGGTTAGAGATAGGGTTTAGATAAACGTGACCACTTGTTTTTAAGTTTAGGTTGGGGTTAGGCACGGCTTATGTTTACGATATATTCGGCCAAAGTTGTTAAAAACAGCTCCTGCATGCGCTTCGTTCTACAGATATAGGGCCAAATTTTTGAGAATCGTGTGTTCATGGCCAGTGAGCGACATATATTGCTTATGTGCCTGCCTCCTAATAGGTCCTGTAGCTTTGTACATCGGCCTTGAATCAACTGTCCGCTTTTCAAACTCTATCGTTGTGTTTTCTATATCTAGATGTGATAGCTGCATAGTTTTGATCTTGTTTTGTTGCCGTCAGTGGCGCATCCAAGGAGGAATGATGGGGGTCTGAAGCTCCCCTGGCGATTTTAACCCTCTAACTTCTTCGACCCTCACTGTGATAGTGCTAACAATAGTTGTAAGCAAGATGCATAATTGCATATATATTATAGCCTGCACCTCCCTCTAGATTTTACTTCCACCCCCCCCCCCCCCACCTCCGCCCCCTTATACTTTATACTAAATTCTAGTTGCGCCACTGACAGCATCCATGAATAGTGTCGTGAGCCCGTTGAAACTTTTATTTTATGCTTTTATACTCGATGATAAGACTGGAAGACGCCGCTTCTTAGAAAGACTTAAACGCTCAGGCCTATACGTGTGTTACGCTAACATTTCTAATGCCATGTTTTTCGAGCAGATGCGTGACGAGCTATGTAAGATGACCACGTAAGTCCAAATCTATGTTAGAGTGGCAGTGCTAGGCTACTCCGCATTCATTTCTAATAGCCTACGTGTAGCTGCGGTCTTTCTGCTTGCGAAAATCGACGTTGACGAATACCGACTAACTAGCGAAAATGACGCTTTTGTTTTAATAAAGGTTAGTATGCTCATGGGGGCAAGTTTTAGTAATTAGCCTAACGGTTGTTTGGCTTGCTCTCTGTTCATCTCCGTGCTAATATTAGCAGAATGCCAGCCCAACGAGCTACACATAGGCCACTTAACATAAATGTAGATAACAATTGCATGTAAATAACATATGCAACCTCATATTGATAGACCTACATAAATTATTAGTTACCCGCTAACCAATTTAGTGAATACCAATTCTATCAAATCTCTTGTCCGGTAGGCACAATGGGTCTACAATATGCCTATCGAGTAAAAGATCTACATGTAGGCTTATACAGTAAGGAAGTAAAAATAGTGAGCAGGATTGAACGTTAGCTATTACCGTAAAGTAGGCCGGTCTACCGTGTTGGCCGTAATTAGACTCTACCTGAATTATCCTAATTTAGTTGACAACTGTTTGAGAGCCAATAATATTTTTCAAGTTTTGTTAGATCAGATTAAATCTCAGACTGGCCCGATCGTCGAAACAACCTACGGCAGAATGATGTATAAAATAGGCTGTTATGTATACCGAGCAGGTATTATATTAGACTGCATTGGGGACAGGGAATACGAATCTCGCTTCAAATTTTTTTTCATCTTGGCTGTTTTTCTGAAATGAAATCTATCGAATTTTTATTCAAAAATTCATGAGGTTCTACTTAGATAGTAAATACGACTTCAAAATCTGATTATTCGCACCGTTTTCTATAACAAAGGCAATTTTGCACACAATAGAAGCGATAAAAATTATTTTTGCTAAATTAATTAATATTTGCTAATGCTAACTTGCTAACCCTCAAGAAACCATTAACCCTAAAATCCAAAACATGAACCAAGAATTTCGTTTCGAGAAGTCGCTGCTCCAGGCTCATTGTACGAGACGTAAGACATCAAAACCAAAACTGCTGTGCTTCTGGCCATCTGAGCGAGGATGGGGGCAGCCGAGGGAGCAGAGACTACACCTCGGAAGTGAGCAGGTGCCCTCTTATGACCCCCCCCCCCCCCCTCTCCTGTACTTACAACACTATTGGCTGAATCTGTTACATGCTACAGCCCACCGAACCTACATGTATAGGCCTACATGTATGCTTTAATAGCCCTACCATATTGACGGTCAGTGGATAAGGCTGCTAGTAGCTGCAAGAACTGTTCGTTGGGCCAGATTCTATAATAGCGGCGTGGGACTCCCTGGGAAAAACAGGACCGAGGAAAAAGGGTAGCCTACGTCTCCGTACATGACATATTCTAACCAGCGTGGCTGAAACTTGGGAAAGCCGCCTGGCGTCCACTCGGCGGGGCGGTGTGCCAGGCTGAAAGCCAGCTGGAAGCGGTTATCGGCTCACGGGCTACGGGGGACATATGCCCCCCGCCCCCCTCTTGGTCTAGTCAGTCTTTTTTGACTCCCAACGCAGTTCAGACTAACACAGTTCAAAGTTGATAAATGGCCCTTGGGCCGCTTCTTAACTAGCCATTGAAAATAAAACGAATGTTAACCAAAACTACGAAAAGCGCGCTCATAAAAACGGCTTCAAAAGTATAAATGTACCCCTAAACACCTTCGAAAATTTCGTTCCTCACCCCACCCCCGCTATTGTGTTTCTTCAAGAAGATGTGTCGTTTCATATGCTGGAAATGCCCCCCCCCCCCCACATCTTGATATGCCGATCCGAATTCTGCATAGCAGACTGCCTTGACACGCATGGCCCAGGATTAAAGTGACCGTGGAAAACATTGTCTATTCCGGCGCGAAGTTCAAATAATCCCGAAACTTCTGAAGTAGAGATCTCGAGGCCTATTATAACTAATGCAGTCGTTAGCCCAACAAATTATAGAACTTCGTTTTTAAAATGGGCTGATTTCCATTTTTTTAAATTAATAGGTACCAGTGACACTTTCAAAATTATAATTGAGCTGAACTACTGGTTGACGATGCTGTGTTAAAATGTAGTAGCCTATCACCTACAAGCCTCAGTGATTGTGGTGTCCTTGATAGTTCATGCATAGATCCCAAGAGTTTAACAGCGCGGCAGAGCGCTTGGCCAAAACTAATCCTGACTCCAAACTTAAGTGTGATTTCTTGACTCCATACTTCAATTAGGGCTTTCAATGTCCCACAGCTCGTCGGCCAGCTTGCCAGCTGAGAAACAGTAGGCCTAGCGTATTGGGTAGGGGGAGAAAGGGGGGAAGACGCCAAATTTCATACGGGTCGCTTTAATAGTTTTGGCGTAAGAGTTGTCTATCAACGATCAGTAGCCTAGGCCAACCGCCATTTTTTGTGAATCAGGCACGAGCAGGTTTATCCCTATAAGCTTTGCTGCTCCAGACGAGTCAGTTTTTTTTAATTAGCCGCTTAACATTAGGCCTGCAATCAAAACTAGCCTGCTATTACGTCAATTTCTTGCGGTGTTATTAATTAAGTTCTTCGCTTGCTATTAAAGTCTCGAACTGTCTCTGTCCACATAGCCAGAAACCTAATCTCAGCCGACAGGCTATGTTATCTGTAGCTCGATCGGATTCTGAGACTGACTCACAGCTGCTGCTAGCCGCCTGGCACGCTATGGCCTACAAGTCCGTAGTGGGCTATCTGTGCGTTGTACTCAGTGCACTACTCTTTGTGCCGACTCACGACGTACGCTAGTCTCGATGTGTAAACACCAAACGTGTTTGAGGTTACAGACTGCAGCGAAGATTGGAAGTAGGATAATTTTCTTGCTAAGTAAACTCATTGAAAGCTGAACAGATCGCGTGTATTTGTTTTTGTGCTGCACTGCTACGCGTGCCGTCTACTTGCTTGAGCATTCCGCTGTAAATTTTTATGTTAACGAAGCTGGCGTGATCTTATACCAGGAGCAAGCGACGGGATAGCCAGTTGGTATGATATGCCTGTGATACGAATGTGATTTAAACTGTAATAGGCTTCTTTATATTGATCTACACGTGCAGCAAGTCATACGATACTAGGCCTGCTCTTAGTATAATTGAGAAGTTTATTCGTCCACAGACAGAGTAAAGATGTACGATAAGAAATTAATAGCCTGTAACCTACAGTTAAGAACTGCTCTACACATTACACATCTACGCAAGCCTAATTGTTTTAGGCGTAGGCCAGCTGGTTTACTGGTATAATTAGGGTTAATGGAATAGCAATGTGTGTTGACTAATAGATGTTTGTTGCAGAGCGATGGGGGAGGCGTTGCCCTTGGAGACGGTTGTGATCGTGGCGTGTGTGTGTGCCAGTGTCATCCTTGTTCTCCTGATTGTCCTGCTCGCTCTCTGCTGCCGACAGCACCGCTCCAAACGTGAGTCTATTGTGATTTCGGATAGGGGCAGCACTGCTCAGAAGGTGAGTCTAGTGCGCTCTTGGATAGGGACAGCATCGCTCAAAAGGTGGATCTAGTATGATCGTGGATAGAGACAGCTTTGCTCCAAACGTGAGTCTAGTATTATCTTGGATAGGGACAGCACCGCTGCAAACGTGAGTCTAGTATTATCTTGGATAGGGACAGCACCGCTGCAAACGTGAGTATGTTATGATCTAGGATAGAGGCAGCACCGCTCAAAAGGTTAATCTAGTAGGATCTTGGATAGGGGCATCACTATTTCAGACACCGATTTGAACGTCAGTCTGTTATCATATACTTACAGTATATCATTTATATGATAACAGACTGGAGGTTCAAATCGGTGTCTGGAGTAGTGCTATCACTATCCAAAAGTGCATGTCATTGTTACGATAGCGATGGAGTTACTGTAAAACATAACAGTTTTGCTGCATGTTATTTACACGATTTTGTAATTGTTCCATTAGAATTTTATTTGCACTTTATTTTTTCGTTTTTGAGGATTGCCCACTATCTACATTATAGGGTCTAACCCCACTCTGCATAACTCGTGATTTTGTCCATTCATTAATACTGTGTCATCAAAATGCAAACAATGAACTGACGTCACAACGCAATTGGCTGTCACTGCTGCGAGCCCGCGCGCGCGGTAGCAGCCAAGAGAACGATGACGTCAGTTAATCGCATGTTTATAATTACAAACTTTTCATGCATGCACAAATTCACAATTGTATGCAACGTTGACTTTGAGCCTTACTCTTGGATGAAGGAATCGTTGCTCCAAGCAAGGCTCTATCGTTAGGCCTAACGTCGGATAATGCTCGGAGTCTCTTCGTTATAGTGTTTTCTACAACAGGCGCTCCGCTATACGCGTGTGAGTTCGACACTAGACTAGAAGCTCTATTGAAGCTGAGCTTGAGAGAGTATGGTTTTTTCTGTGTTGAGGAGCTAGAAAATGGTTTTAAATGATGCTGCTATATCTTATAGTTTTTTATGTGTTGCAGGCTTGTATGAGAAAACCGCCACAGAGTAAGTGTCTCTAATTTTTAGTTGAGTAACATGGCCCTGCTGTAAATAGTCATTTTGTTCTGGCCTATAAACCCCGCAGCAAGTTTATGACTAATTTTCAGAAATGATTAACAATTTGAACCTTTACAATCGGTTGTTTTTTATTTTACAGCAATTGTGTAGTGTCTAAAACACCTCAGGAGTGGGAAAGGACTTCAGCCGCACAAAAAAATATTTTAAAATCCATTGAACACCCGCATACGTTAATGCACGAAGGAAGATGAGTTGATAACATGACGTCATGGTAGTTCACTGCACAGAACATGACGTCACGCAAGAGCGCTGAACAAGACGTTACATCAACTCCACAGCATTTAACATGACAAAATCCGATAAGCTACTTGCAATAGCCAACAGGTCAAGCAGTATTTTTACTAATGTATATCTTCTGTAAGCTAAAGCTTACAACATACAGAGTATTTTTACTAATGTATATCTTCTGTAAGCTAAAGCTTACAACATACAGATATACATTAGTAAAAATACTGCTTGACCTGTTGGCTATTGCAAGTAGCTTATCGGATTTTGTCATGTTAAATGCTGTGGAGTTGATGTAACGTCTTGTTCAGCGCTCTTGCGTGACGTCATGTTCTGTGCAGTGAACTACCGTGACGTCATGTTCTGTGCAGTGAACTGGTGTGACGTCATGTTTTGAGCAGCGTCGTAGAGCCTGATGTGACGTTGATGGAACGAGGATCCAAGTCCCTCCAATTAGACCGACAGGAGGAAGTGCTACCATCTACGTCCGACACTACGAACCTGCCGCGATCAATGGAAGGCAAGAAGCAGCTGCAGAGCGGTCAATCACAATTGTGGCCTCAACCTGACCTAACCTCATTAACAGAAAGTGAATCTGGGCTGCAAGGTATTTTTACAAATCTTAATTCTACTTGAAAGCTAGCTACTCATTACAGTGTGCAATCTACTCATTACAGTGTGCAATCTACTCATTACAGTGTGCAATCTACTCATTACAGTGTGCAATCTACTCATTACAGT
>JAQIWG010005678.1:0-14232 GCA_034695025.1 Chamaedrilus cognettii | reverse complement strand
TATGATTCAATTATATAAGTCGTTAGTTCGACCACACTTGGACTACTGCTGCCAGGTATGGAGACCTCATTTGCAAAGACATAAATTTAATTGAAAGAGTACAAATGAGAGCTAAGAGAATGGTGGAAGAGTGTAAGCAAAAAGTTATGAAGAGAGATTGAAAGAACTAAGATTAAATACTCTAGAGACAAGGAGATTGTGAGCGGATTTACTAGAAGTGTATAAAATTGTAAATGGACTTGAAAGGATTGGTGAGGAAGAGTTCTTTGAGAGAAGAAGAAGAGATAATGAGAACGTATGTGTAACAAGAGGAAATTCATGCTAATTTTTAAAGAAGAGGTTCAGGTTGGACACAGGAAAATATTTCTTTGAAAACAGAGTTGTGGATGAGTGAAATCAACTTCCCGATAGCGTAGTCCAGGCAACAAGCGTTAAGGCCTTCAAAGGCAAGCTCGATTGCTTCCTGAGTGGAACCAGGGGATTGAAATAGCAGCAACGCTATTTTCCCAATTTGAGCCGTCAGCGGGGTCGGGGGAGAGGGGGCCTCGTTGCGGCGACAAGGTAAACAAGATAAACAAGGTAAACAAGGTCATGCGAACATTTTAACGAATGCTTGAACGAATGTCAAGACGTTAGTCTGCAGCGGGTCTCCACTGGGCTCATTTCCACTTGCGCATCGCGGCACCAGTTTATGAATTTGTGATCGTCAATTTTTTTTCCTTTCTCTTCTTTTTGCCTGAAATATTCAATACAAAATTATTTTTCTCTACAAATTTTTTAACGCAAACTTCAACAGCCTCACCAGAGTGCGCTTTAAAAAGTCTTATATTCCGAAGGAAATGCGCATATATGGCAAGCTCTAGCATAGCACCATCTCGAAAATTCGAATTTTAACATTTCTATAAACGAGCTTAATGTAATGAGTCACATTCATACTGGGCCTTTGGTTAGCAGCAACAAGTTAAACATGACCAAAAATTATTATTAAAGTAGTAATCCAGGTCAGAGTTTGACTGGGGATGAGAGTATTTAAATTTCAAGGATGGTGTAGCAATTCTGTGAAAAAAAAATTACGATCGGCTTGGGGGGGGGAGGGGGGATTAAATATGGATGGAAATTCGTGAGGTCTTTCTTAACAGAGCTTGTCGATTTTTGAGGCCTTTATTAACAGTGTTTCTGATCCTTAACAGTGTTTCATAATTTAACCCCAATAGAATCTGGCACTCTCATATTTGGCCCCCCCCAGAGGGGTGTATATCACTCCCCTTAAAGGGTGAGCCGTTGGGCTGTCCAAACACTACTGGGAGGGGGCCGGGGGCTAAAACCCCATAGGGGTGTCTGTGAAATTCGCTGACCCAGATGTGCATTTATACCTGTCAGTCACATCCATCATTGTATGATGTACAAACAAGATGCAATTCGAGAATAAAATGGATGTGAAAATGCAGCCTACACCGTGATCGGAAAAAACCTACCCCGAAGTTTATGGCGGTGTAAATTCGCTAGTAATTGATGATATATTATGATATTTGAAGACAATTTCTGTAAACAAATCAGGCACATACTGATGTCATCTAAATTGGTGTTCAAAGTGTTCACTGTTATACATGTAGCCTAGATACGGACGATATATGATTAGAGGTATGAGTAGAAAAGTGAAGAAGAGGATCGTGAAAGCAGTTGTGTGGTCGGTGGCACTATATGCGGCTGAGACGCAGGCAGTTAGAAAAGAGGATAGGAAAATAGTAAAGGCTTTTGAGATGTTGGTTTGGAGAAGAATGGAGTAAATTAGCTGGACGGAGAAAAAAACAAACGAGGAGATGTTGACAAAAGTTGGGGAAAAAGAGCACTACTGAACATCAATGTGCAGAGAAAGAAAAACTGGATTGGGCACATAGTGAGAGGAGAGGGATTGATGAGAGAAATACTGGAGGGAAGAATGGAGAGCAAGAGGACGAGGGGAAGGAAGCGAGTGGGAATGATAGCTGAGATGCTGGAAAGAAAATCATATGGAATCATGAAAAGAATGGTGGACAACCGCCAAGTGTGGGAAGTTGAATGCCAGGGACCTTCTGTTTGGCAGTGCAATAGAGAGAAACTTTATGCGTTTGACATTGGGTAAATTAAGATCTATCCAATCCAACTCCGCATTTAAATGCTTCTTTGAAAGTTACCATACTTATAATGATAATAACAATATTATTAATCATTGGAATGTGGAAAATTGTAATTCTAAAATCAGACGTCACAGTTGTATCAATTTACAATCCCTTGAAATCACCACCTGGTCTCCAGGATCACAGTATTACAATATATAGGCAGGCAACTTAATCTAAAACCTATTCAGCAAGGCATTTATAGCCTACATAGCTCATATTCTATTCCCATATTCTATTCAATATGCCCAACTCTGATTCTCGGCCTTGGCTAATGTATTTTCAGTGTCGACAAGAGGTTCTTGTGGACATTTTAGAGCCTAAAATGAGTATTAAGCAATTCAATATTTGAAGATATTCAACTCTCAAGCATCCACTTATTTGCTCCAGAATATCGACTTACAGGTCAAAGCCTAAACAATCATGCCTTCTAGCACGCATGCAGTTCAACTTGGCTTAGAACCACTGATCCCACTAAGCCGCAAGGCAGTCCGCGCTAAGCAGTCAAACCGGAACATCCATAAATTCTGGGTATCTCAGCCAAAAATATCCCTAGATTTCATTTCTGGACAAAAATAACCCCCTCTTATTAGAAAATGTGCCGTGTTATAAAAAATATCCCCAGATATCTGGGGATTGCGTTAAAAATCAGATCCCTCACTCACTGTATCTGGTGATATCCATGAATCTAGTGATATATCTCTAGGAGCGGCATTAATGGTGCTAAGCTTCTGCTTGAGTTCTTGCTCCCTCATATCTCGGCTTGTTTGCAGACAGCGCGGCTGTGCCTCCCATCTCGCGCCGAGTGGCACACACACACACTCGGTGACTGATCAACATTTGACAGACCCTGCGTTCCTATCACACTAGAGACTTGCCGATCACCATCATTCAAATAAGGGACACAAAAAAGTGATTTGTGTTTATCTTGCAGATCTTGGCCCGTTTGTTTGTAGATGCATTTCTTTCTACTATTATTGTTAAATTGCTGTTGTAAATTGAGAAGAGACTATAAAAATTAAGATTTAGTGAAATATATCCTTTGATGTCCGTCTTTAAAAAATTATCGTCTATTATTATTAATGTGAAAATTTTTGAAAATATTACAGGTTTCTACAAATAAATGATTACAATTTAGGCATGAGCCCAAATGAGGGGCAATAATGGCGTCCCTTAAAGGACGCGAGACAAATGGCCTGAAATATGGGATGTTCCTTCAAATACGGACGTTTGGCAACCCAAGTCACACTGCACCACTGCGGCAGACAAACATCGAACCTGCCCTCACCACTTCTGGTTCTCAACGGTAACGGCCGGCAGAGCATAACTTAGAATAATCCTACAGCAAGGCATGGACGTTTTACAGCTGCACATTTCTCTTTCAAATGCACGTATTCGCGCTCATTTCCTATACCTGTTATGCTAAATTTGAGATTTAAAAGTGCACAAATCGTCATAGACTGCAAGTTAAATATGTCCTGTCCTAAGTGCTATGATAGATGACCTGCTTGAGAAGGAATTGCATGCGAATATGAAGAGAAGATCCAAAGTTCGGTTAGGGTGTAGGGTTTGGACACCGATGACCTGCCAATTGGCAGAGCACTGCAGAGAGAGAAGTGCTATATATGCCTCCTCTGCAAGCCGGAAAATAAAGAATTAGCTTGCAGGCCAGAGCTCCCCATGCGAGTTGTAAAAGGTGACTGAAGAAGGGGAAACGGGTTTAATGCCTGGTTCTCCCCACAGAACCGGAGTATAGTCGTCTTCCTTACTACTTTACCTGGTCCTTGAAGTCCCCTCCCCCAGCTCTGCCGGGGGCGGAAAGGGGCGATGGCCCCCCTCCCAGGGGCGATCGCACCTTCCCACAAATGTGAATTCAATAATGCAGTGGAGTGGGTTTGAGCAGAAATCGCCCCCCTAGACTGGTGCTTCTGAAGCAACCCCCCCCCCCACAGGTTCAGGAAAGTTTGGGGTGGGGAAAAGTTTCTATCAGCACCCCCCACCCCGCTCGCGAGTTCAGCACGGAAAGGAAAAATCGTGGTTTTGGGCCAAAATCGCCCCCCCCCAGGGTGACGGGTTGGATCCACCCTTGCTCGGAGCCAGCAGGCAAGGCGCAGATTCATCACTCGCTTGCGAGACCTGCTGAGGCTCGTACAGCATTGTTGGCGAAGAATGCTGCAGCGCCGTTGTCAACAACGCTCCGAGCGTTTTAACACGTCATAGATTAACGAGCATAATAGTCAGCCCGTAGTATGGGCTGGCAAACAATACCGGTACGCTGAGCCTGTTGTTGGTGCGGCGTTATCAGGCAGACACATCAGCGATGAAAGTAGCCAGCATCGAATTGATTGCAGTGAAAGGGACCCATAAGAGGTTTCCATTATGCGCAATCTCGTTCCGTGCCGTTCTCAATGGTACAATGCAGTGTTACGCGCCTGTCTGCTCGGTATGCGGCTCGCAGACTTGAGGGTGACACGGGCTGGTTATGAATGACATGATTACAATCTCTTGTTGCATCACAATAGTAGCTCAGTCCTTCACAGCAATGATTTAAACAGAGTCAGTCATAAACTAAACTGAAGCCTAATTGTTGTTATACGATGAGAGGATGAAAAGGTAAAAACTGCTTTCTGCTTAAATCTGCTTAATAGTTTTCTCTGAATCGGTTCACACTTTAGGTGTTCACCGTATGTAGGCTATCGATCAGCACAGCGCGGGCCGGAGATTGCTTTAAGCAGGGAATCAATTTGGAGATCACAGAGCACAATGCAGACTGCAGAGGCCATATGAGAAAATTACCATTACCCTACAGTAGCCTATAGGTCAGGTGGACTATGTGCAGTGTGCAAGGAGTCCATAATACTAAAAGAGTCTTTAAGTAAAGAGAAATGTGGTGTCCACAGGAATTGATGTGAATACCATAAAATTTCCAAAAATTATTGCTCATGCGGGCTTCGAGCGGTATTGTATTTTCTGAATAAGAAGAATGTTTCTTTGGGATTTACCAGATATTACTAAATTATATGGTACAAGTAGGCCTATCCGCAGCAGTGTCCAATTATTATGTTCATTATCTCTTGCAGGCGTTGCAGTTAAACCTTGTGTGAATTTGGATCTGTTCAACACTGGAATGAATTGAGCTGAGATATGCATGCCTACAGTCTACATATATTTGCATGACATATCCCACACTTTCAAAGCATCCGCATTTGTATAGGAAATTTTTAATGCGATACAAGTGCATGAGCGCTGTCATAAAACTTATATGCACTAATTCACTAAGCTAACGTGTGTAAACTAGAGCACTTAGTGCATGAGTAACATGCACTATAGCACTAATCACAAAAATGACATCCACAAAGTCACTAAACTAAAGCATACTAAATCACGTTGATGTGCACCTAGTTACTAAAATGATGTACAGTTGTGCACTAAGTAGCAAAAATAGATAGGCCTACATGTACATGAAGTCCAAGTTCAACACTCAATGGGGTTGACAACATCATCCCCACAATGGCGCGCGATGATTCTCCTCTGTGTAAGCCCAGATAAATCTTGCAAGAATTGAAGACCGAAGACAGAACATCAACTTCAACTTCTCTACTGCACTCCACCCTAATGGATGATCATTAGCAGGGCTAACGAAATAAAGCACCTTTGCCAAGGGTGCAGAAGTGACTCTAAATCTTTTGCCACGGCCGAGGTTCGAACCGACTCTCTGCCACACTCGCAATCCGAAGTCCGCGACTTAGACCACTCGGCCACAACGTTTCGCCATTTGCCAGAACAATTGTGAAATTCGGAGCTCATGGCGAGCACTACATTTCTGATACTGGTAATGTAAACACTACACACAGTTCATCAGTTTCTCACTTTATGGATGATAAGCTTCCCTAAAGCATTGCCAACAAGAAAATGAAAACAATCCCACTTCTTGTAACTCTAGTAGGCCAACACGCAATCAGTGCCGTGACAGACACAGCGCTGCAAACAAATTCTTAAAATTCTTAGTACAAGAACTAAGGAACAGACACAGATGTAGGCTTAGGCCTACATCATATTAGACTAACTCATGCACAAAAACAGCAACAAGCCCAGTAACCGTGTGTTGTGTTAAAAATGGCTGGTTGCACAGCTGCCTTAGAAACTGTCTAATGCAACAAAAATAGCACATGGATGATGGATCACATTTGTGACAAATTGTGTACATATATGCCAGCGACTCGCTGGCATAAATGTGCTTGTATGTGCCAGCCGGTGTCACACCTGCTCTAGTTTGAGACAGTGCTTGAAATGCTGAAGAGCTCACATGTTTGGTGGTTTTGGTTGTTTAAGGAATAAGGACCGTGTGTAGTAGGCTAACAAAGACTAATAATTACAGTCTGGTTCTGCGCGGAGGGCCACGTCCAGAACCGCTCCCCCTTCTTTAGTCGGCCTTGCCCTTCACGACTTGTCCGGGGAGCTCTGGGCTGCCGATTCTTTGTTCCCCGGCCTGCAGGGGGTCAGTTCACATATTATTGTAAATGGTTCGATTAACATATTCAAGTGGCTATAAAGTGAAGCATGAAGTCTCACAAAGTATTTTAAAGTCTTATCGATCCCAAGCAGCTGTAAAGTTGCAGTTATCATGCACATCATCAGCATGCCATGTACCGGTAACATTAAGTGCACACTGTAGTAGGCCTAGGCCTAACTGTAATATGGCATGTCAAGTTCAGATAACAGAGCTTCTCAAATTTTTCTTACATACAAGAGTAAAGGACTACATCGGATTATAAAAGAGCTACAGGACTATTTAAGATTATGCATCAAGAACCATGGATGGCATATTAGTTATGGTATCAAGATATGAGCGCTAGACTGATATTGACCTGTCATGAAAGTAAATCACAACTGGCTTGTTGTGTCGGGTGTGCCAAGCTTGTAGAATTTTTTTTACACAAATTGCTGCAAAGAGTGAACGCATTGAAAGTGATTTGTGAAACTGTTCTGTAACAATTCATGAAAAACACAATCATATGTAAGGGCTCAGATCAATTTAGCCTTACAGTACTTATATTACAAGCAAAGCATTATCTGACCTACAAGTTATATACAGCTCCTCAGAAGTACTACTTGGTTCCCTACATATTTGTGTCCGATAGCGGAGGTTCTAATGATAGGACCTCCATTTATATCTTTGTTGGTCGTAAACCTCACTTCTATTAATAGTACTTAAAAGTAGGTAGTGGTTTTAAAATGGGACAAGTACTGATTGCACATTGACCCTACATGAAATATATGGGATTGGCATAGATCCAACGTAGCCTAGTGTTGCAAGACTGCTATACAAGGACACTTGCAATTTTGGCTTGCAGAAATCTGTACCTTTAAAGACCAAAATATTCATAAAGGGCAAGAAGAAATAACAATGAATTGCAGAATAAATGTTTATATTTTCAATATAGCGAATTTAATAAAACATACCGGAAACAAACAAAAAAAAGTTATAGGCCTGGTCAAATTATGATTCTTCCAGGCAAGCTGCATGCTTGCCCGGAGCACAGCGTGCCATGAGCACAGCGTGCCATGAGCACAGCGTGCCATGAGCACAGCGTGCCATGAGCACAGCGTGCCATGAGCACAGCGCCATGAGCACAGCGTGCCATGAGCATAGCGTGCCATGAGCATAGCGTGCCATGAGCATAGCGTGCCATGAGCTACATTCTGTCCAATAACAGGCTATAAGAAATGCGCAGTCTATTTTAATCCAGATTAGTAGTATACGATTGAAGAATAAATTACTATACTGTTATTATTATAGAATATTATTATAAAATACTATACTCTTATTATTATTGATATGCCGAATGCACACTGAAAATCAGAAAAAAAACATGTGCAGTATTTAAATTTTCTAATTATATTATTTGGGCTTTTGGTAAATTCACTGGTTAATTTCTGAACTCTAGCAATAGCCACTATTATTGAGGCCCTAGAGTAGTCCATAAAATTTAGGCTCTAGGCCTACATGTACTTAACGAAGTGATTTAGCTCAGCATGAACATGCCATAGGCATACTCCACTGTGTACAAGAACTTGTTGTCAACGCCACAGGCTTAGCCGAACTCATTAAATATTTGCCAACCACCCCTTCATGCTGCTTGTAGACTTAATGCTAACTTTTTCTAAGAGCAGGTTAAACTTTCAAGTATTCCCACCCGACCCAACCATCCCCTACTCTTGTCCGTTGGACAAAAGCCAAGCTTTGAAGCCATCCTATATTTTGAAGTCATCTAATGACAACTTATAAATATAGATGAAGGCTAGGCCCATAGGCTGACAGTGATTTAAAGCGCAGCGTTCAGTTCGCGCTGACAACGGAGACTGCAATTATCCAGCAATAAGCTTTTCGATGGCTTGACAAACAGCAGCCTAATTATCGTCATTTCCATAATTTATGACAATTTATAGCATGGCGTCGGACGACGACGAATTGCGCCGCTTCCACTTTATTAGTTGACATAACAATGATAATAATTCAAATCAAACAATAATTCTTCACGATTTGACTAGAAAATTGCAGGACCCGAGCTAGATAGATGTACAAATCAATAGACTGGAAAGAGACTCCCAGTCAAAATAACATAGTACCGGTACTCCAGTGAGACTAGAGTCAAGTTGCTGCTTGTTTATGCCATTTAGGATTTATCTTTGTATCAGAATAGGAACAGCCGAGGGACAGCCCCGAGGCTGAAACATTAATGCAACTCCAATCGGTAACCATTACGTTTAGTTCACTGGTCGACAGAGAAAGTGTGAAAATTAGTTTGATCTTGCCACCATTATGCTAGAAACTAAAAACAACCTCTTTTTATCATGTAATCTGTTAATGTCCATGTTTTCACACAGGTTAACACGTTTTCGCCCGCCCTGATCAGGACGGCTGGAGCTGAGTTTTTACGGCCGGATGCCCTTCCTGACGTCAACCAAAGAAATAATTATCTGGCACGGGGTTAGCAGCTAGCGACACTTGTGCGTTTAACAGCCCTGCTGAAGGGCCTGCAACGCATGGTTTCATAGTTGCCGGTGTCCTGTGATAAAGTATCCCCCTCAAAAAGTATCCTTCTGTGAGGTTTTTTCCAAATAGCTACTGATATTTTTGATCAAATGCTCTGAAATTTTCAGCGTTAGTAGCTGGCATCTTGTTGAACATGTGTACACAATTTTGTTCTTTGCAACTTCTAAATCTTTTCTTTTATTGTAATTGTTAATGTGAAATTTACAACACTGTACAATAATGCCTCAAACGTCTGGTAAAAATGGACACATACATTTAAAATTTGGCACCCGTTTGGAGATAATCCTTACCTAGCATGTGCCATAATTTGGCGATAATCGGATCATTGGTTTAGCAGAGACAGTTTTTTGTGCGACTATGTAAGGGGGCATATATTTGAAAGAAGGGGGATACGTTAGAACAGTAAACATGTATCCCATCATAGCCTCATGGTAAAATGCAGCCATTTATCTCAAAATTATGTGAGATAGGGACCAAGCCACGATTCGCATTGGCATCAAATTTCATGCTAATCTGTTTGCTCCTTATTGTGTATGTTTGATTGCGTCATGGGGAGAAGACATATCACGGGGGGGATACTTTATTTTGTGACGCCGGCAAGTATGAAATGCGTTGCAGGCCGTTCAGCAAGCTTGCTGCATCCAAGCCAACTGGCAAAATTCTTTTTTTCTCAAAAAAAAGTAAGGCATATGCCTAAACTTTTGCAGAAGATACTAGCTAAATCATCTGCATTCATTTTCATCTATGGTAATTCTAGAATCAAATTTTAAATATAATGAATACTGCGTTTTATTCAATTTATTTTAACTTATAGTCATTGAATTAAAATTCAAGACACAGTGCCTCGTCCAAAATCTTCAACAACAGTTTGGCAGCAAATATCAAGTTAAACATACCTCCCGGTCAGACGGTCACACCTCAGCTCCAGATATTATCACCTCACAATGCCAACCTGGCAATGTGGGGTCTCCAAATAACAACTCAACTATTATTATCGCGCACAGCGATGTTCTCATGTTCTCAGCGCCCCTTGAAAGTGGTGTTTATTACATCAAGCTAAGCTTGTCCCTGTATCACCGGTAGAGTGCGGCAGTAAATGCAAAAGTTAGCAAGCATGAATGCTGTATCGGGTTACACTGCGATAGAGAACTTCAACCATATACAACAGATTCAGCTTTTATTTAAAAGTTGATGTTATTTATAGAACCAGTCAGTGCAGTTGTATACATCTACACCGTGTCTCAAAAGTAAGCGACCCAATGAATTTCTTCAATAAATACGGAACGCAATAAGCGTTGTCAGTGTAATTTTTACCACATTAACATGAATCAATGCTTCATATATCTACCAATTTTTGGTGAATTTCATCTAGGTGTCAAAAAGACACGAGTAGTCAAAGTAGACCTACAAAAAAATGCGTTAACCAAGCTGGAAAACTGTGTAATTGCCGTTGTACCATTTGTACAAGCCAATAATTTATTGTTCACGCTGCTGGTAATTTTTGTGATAACGATAGAATGTTAAAACTCACTTTTTGGTATATTCCATCCTTCAGGTGTTGGACGTTGACTTTTCCTGACGCGCTTCGCTTTCGTAACAAGCACTGTGCTGTTAACTTGTGATAATTGACGGCGCGCCGCTTTGGCGCCCAGGGCCAGTACTTTTGTGTCATTCATTTCTCATACCACGTTCTTATATTGTTTTACAAGCATGTTGTAATCAAATCTTGTTGAAACATAAAGTATACGCTACATTTCTGGATTGCTAACAATTACTGAATTTGAATAATTATAGAAGAGATCATATGCCACAAAATTGTTCATGCAAATTTAGCAATTAGGCAGTTGCTCAGCTTGGGTGATGCGTTTTTTTGTAGGTCAACTTTGACTACTCCTATCTTTTTAATCCTTCTATGAAACTCAACGAAAATTGGTATAAATATGAAGCAGTGATCCGGGTTAATATGGTATCAAAAATCATTGACAACGCACATTGCGTTCCCTAGTTATTAAAGAAATTCATTAAATCGTGTACTATTGAGACACTAGGAGTGGATTCTATAGTCGTTCCTTTGTTCGCACCTTTGCCTTTACCTTAGCTTAGGAGACAATCTCACGGCAGCTCTCAACTGCCATTCAAAATAACGCTTTGCTTAATCTATTTTAATTGATATACAACGTCATTAAATGAAGATGACGTCATAGATTTTGAGCAGAATAACTTTCCGTTTAACCTGAATTCAAATTAGCCTCATTTCTTGTGAAAATTTAAACTTTATTTATTACTGATAAATATTGTTACGAGTTTTTTCGAATGGCAGTTAAGGGCTGCCGTTAAATTCCATTCCTTAGCTAGCAAGAATTTGCTTAGATGGGCCCAACGGTACGTCTATAGAATCCACCCTAGGTGTATATGCATTATGTGCATATGGGACACGAGGTGTATATTGCAATATTGCATAATGAATGTAATATATGCATAATGTATATTGCATAACAAAAGTATAAAATAATCAAATTGAACATTTGGATTGCAGACGGTTAGCAACGTATTGGCAGGCATTGCAAAGCCGCTGCGTCAAAATTTACGATCGCGGAAAAGAAGAACAAGGTTTAACATTGACTATTGCCATAATATTTATTGATGGTTTTGTATACTTAGGAAACGGAAGCGACGTGGAAAAGCTTGACAGAGAAGAATATGAAAGCTAGAAAATCAAGATGTGAGAATACAGCGGATAGGATGGAGAGGATAAGGCATGTGTCCATGGCTGCAAATGGCCTACCCCTGCGTAAGCGGGGAATGCGGCCAGAAAATCGAGCGTGTGCGTGTGTGTGATTTTGTATAAGGATCAGGATCAGTTCATTCGTTCGTTCTGTGATGAAAATTAGACAAAGTTCTCAATACATTGTCCTGATGCATTTAATTGACAGTGCTCATCAAGCCTACTGACGGTTCGCTGGTTAACACAGCTGGTGGTGGGGTTGAATTATGAGGACCGTGTGTAGTAACAAAGACTATTACCGTCCGGTTCTGTGTAAGAGGGCCGCCACAGAACCGCTCCCCACTCTTTAGTAGCCTAGTTTACGACTCGCCCGGGAGCTCTGGCCTGCAAGTCTATTCCCACTCAGCTCTTCTATTCTCTTCTATTCCAGTCAATTCTAACACAGCTGGTGGCTCTTTGTCTTTGTTCCCTGCTGCAGTGCAGACAGTGCCTTTGGTTCATCTCATCTAGCAGAACTGGAACTGAGTCTGTTATATAGGGTCTTCATTATAATACTGCGTCAAAGCAAAGAACATTCATAGCTGTACCTGTACACTTATGTCAGAGCAGATTTGGATTTGCTGGAGTGGGGGTTGAACTCTCCTACTGAAATCTTGACTCTGTTTAGCCAATGCCTACAGAGGGTCTAGCGCCCGGGGAGCCAAATAAGCTAAATATTATCATTTCTATTGCGATGCTTTTTAAACCATAATAAAGTTAATATTTTAATCTGCACACTAGACTGATTCGAACTCTCATTATTCATGGATATATCATTCAAATTTCTGAATAGAAATGCAAATGCAAAAGTTCATGCGTCGTTAGTAAAGTCAAGTAATTTATTCGGAAGGCACGCACATCAAACAACACAAATAGTTCAACAAACTATAAATAGATTAGATGCTTGCTGCCTCCCAGGCTACCACAGAGGCCAAAAAAGCACATCAAAGCTGGCTGCCTAATCATATGAAATAGTTCCAGCAGTTAAACATTTATAGCTGCAAAACATGCTTCATAGACAATATATACACATCTTTATACTAATTCCTAGAAATGTGAGCAACACCCTGATAATTTTTACAATGCAATTTCCTGATTATACTATTGCTTTACACGACTTGAGCGCTTCACGTTAAGGCTTAAGCAGTGCAGGTTATTAGACTATACATGTCCGTATGACAAGCGCATAATAAATTGAAATTGAATAAAAACCAAAATAGATAGAATTTCATAAACCTTGGTTCGTCAGACAGAAGCCTTTCTTTCTTTGTCAGATTGTCGGTAGATTTTTAGTGTAGGCCAATTTTGCGTACCTCAACCCATTTGTGAGTGACAGTGTCCAGTATTATTCCTTTCCATAAGTCAAGGGCTAGGACCTAGCGAAATTTTTCTGATTATAGCCAGCACTATGCCGAATCGTAACAATAACATCCATTCATGTACTATAGAATCGCCGTTCGCGCAGGTAGGCTATACCAGGCCTACATGTAGGCCTACCTACTAGCCGGCATTACTAAGGTTTCACTAAGCAATGAAAAATGTATAAGCTAAAACATCTAGCTAAGCATTAAACCACAACCTCCATAGCCTATAAATAGCATAGACCAGATAGACATCAGACGTACTTACAGTGCAGGCGGCAGGTCTGCGTAAGCTAGCGGCGTATCTATCGCAATCAGCCGATCTCAATGACGGATTGCTGCTTGTTTGCGTGCAACCATGCCACTGCCTGTAGTATGCTCTCAACACAAGGCTGCGCCGCGCTAGCCTGGTCTGTACGGTGCGCGGCCTGCAGCGCTGCTAGCGCCAGCTGCCGACAGCCATCAATTCCCAATTAATATTTGCGGGCTGCTCGGAGTACAGGCCTAGGCTGCACTGCAGGCGCTCCGGGCTGCAAGCGTTACCGGCTAGGGGCTCCGGTAAAGTGCGAGGTGCGAGTTGCGGAAGTGCGGAAGTCTGCCACGAGGATTCCAAAAAGGATTTAATGGTGATTCAGGATTTAACCTACCTTTTTGCATACGCTAAATCCTGAACCACCATTAAATCCGTGTTGGAGAAACCAGCCCCTAAACTTTTAAGATATAACTTTTTCAGTATGAGATAATGCTGTGTTTGTCTTAGCGAGTTGTTGCTGTTATAAATTAAAAATCCGTCCATTAACGGTCATTATTCCTGACTGATTAAAATGCGCATATCAGGATGCAATTCGACATACTGAAATTGACATCTAACATAAAATATTTCATCTGCCTCAC
>JAQIWG010005677.1:0-14234 GCA_034695025.1 Chamaedrilus cognettii | reverse complement strand
TTGAGCCCACGCTCCCCCGTCTCTCCCCCCCACTCAACTTGAGCCCCCGCTCCCCCACCATTGTCTCGTAACCTAGCACGAAAAGAAACACTTATCACACAAGCTCTTCTAGCCACTCAACTTGAGCCCTGCTCTTATCCTTGCATTGAATGACACAGATTGACACAGATTGACGAGAATGTCACAGACCCTCAGTGAAGGAGAGAATACGATCATGAATGTCGGCGACCCTCGCGGCCTCATGCACCTCTTCGTCCCCCGCCTGAACTCGCCCGTACCTGATGTTGTACCTAAACAGACAAACAGACTGTACCTAAACAGGCTAACAGACTGCACCTAGACAGACAGACTGTACCTAGACACGCTCTTCTAACACGACAAGTTATTGTACCTAAACAGGCAAACAAAATGAATAATCAATCAATCAATGAACAAACAAAAGTGACAAGAAAAAAAAACTAGAACAACACGATTAATTTCAAAGAGTAGATACTGGTAGGAAAAGAATGACATACCATTGAGAGCAGCAGACACATACAAGTAGCAGTAGAAGCAGAGAGAGCAGAAGACATACAAGTAGCAGTAGAAGCCGACATACAAGCAGAGAGTGCATACATGATGTCGTTGTTGAAGAGCACTGTGTCCTGAGGCACTACTCCGATGAGACTTCGGAGCGAGTCCTGCGTGACCTACATAACAACAACGCAGAATCCTTCGTGACCTACATAACGATAATGCCAAAGTACATGTGGACGAGATCACAGCAATAATAGCTCATCAACACACACACAGTTTATATCATCAGATATCTCAGTCTAACAACCGCATCCACTCCACCACAAACCTGCTAACAGTCGCAACTAAACTCAATCTCAACCTAAATCAAGCACCACCTGGGCGATGTCCTGTCCGTCGATGAGGATGACGCCCGACTGGATGTCATAGAAGCGGAACAAGAGGCGCACGACGGTGCTCTTGCCCGCGCCCGAGGAGCCGACGAGCGCAAAGGTCTGACCCTCGGGCACCAGGAATGAGACGTTCTTCAGGATGGGCGTACTAGTATGCACAGCACAGAACCATGCTTGAGGATGGGTGTACTACACAGCAGCAGCATCAGTACAAACTCAATGTGGGTGCCACGACTTTAGCTACACGACATACATGTTGTCCAAGAAGAAACTGGTCAGAAATTATTAGAAATGAATTTAGAATACAATCCAAAACTTGAGAATGAAATGCAAATGAGGAGCGAGAGAAGTATAGGATATGTTTGAGGCTGGATTGTGCCGTCAGAACGTCGCTCATTCCAAGTTCAGCAAACTGGGAATGAACGACGGGACCATCATAACTGCAACAAATGTGTGAATGGAAGTCAATGCTACGAGATAGAACCAAGCATCAACCCTCAACACTAGCACAGTTAGTGCTAGACTGACTCTGGCTTGTAGTGAAAGCAGACGTTTCTAAACTCGATCGTTCCCTTGGCGATGACAAGCTCTGGTGCGTCCGGCGCATCTTTCACCTGCGACAAGCAGCGACTGCAAGTGTAGACGACAACATGCAACATACAAGGGTTGTGTGCCTCCAGAATAGTACTATATGTTATCCATCATCAATTAGAAGCATTATTGAAGTATATCAATAGAAAGAAGAAGTGATCACCTCTTGATCTTCGTTGAGCAGTTCAAACATGTTCTCCATGTCCACAAACGCCTGTTGGATCATTCTGTGCACACAACCAAACACACACATACACTCCACACACACGCATACACTCCACAACACACTCACATACATACCCTCCACACACGCACGCACGCATACAATACATATACACACACATACGTGCGGCCCACACCAATAATTTAGATTGATTGACTCAGCATCTACACACCAACCTTATCTTATCGATAGAGAATCTTTGCGCCACATCTTTGGAACTACGAATAGTCATTGCAAACGAAATGATAGCGTAATGACGCTCAGGAAATGTCCTTCATTCACACAGAAAATCTGATTCAGAAATAAACGTAAGTAAATTCTACAAATTATTCCTTTATCAAGTCCTTCATCAAGTAGATATTGTTAAAGATCACGCTTCGCATCAACGGAAAGACGAGAAAAGACCACACTTTAGACAAGATTTAGTTTAGCGAGAAAGATAGGAGGGCGGCAATTACCGGTAGTAGGTGCCGAACCAGTTGAGAGGCGCGTAGAGCTGGATGACGTAGGTGGAGAAGAGGACGTAGTCGCCGACAGTCATGCCCATGTCGGCGGACACGTAGTGGGCGCAGAGCAGCGTGCCGGTCAACATGCCCGTAGTGATGACGACGCTCTGGACCGTGTTGAGCAGGTTCAGTGACGCACTGCTCACCCACTCGGCCTTCTGTGCGCGGACCAGCACACACAGCCTGCGACTAAAGCAATCGTTTCTTAGTGACTGACTGTACGTCACACAGCACGCACAGCCTGTGACTGAACAATGGCTCTTGTGCGGCTTGTTGGCGCCGGTAGAACCCATCTCTGCCGCCACAAAAGGTATTCTATGAAGTTGTTCCATTAAGGTATTTTATGAAGGTATTCTCTGAAGATATTGTTAAGCCACAGACCTGATACTTGAGGATAGCCTCGCGGTATCGGTCCACCTCAAACCTCTCCGCTCCGTAGTACTTCACCTGCACAGCAAACGAACGACACAAATGTTACCAATAGTGCAGATGCAGCAGTATTTGGCAGAAGTAACAAAATATCTGTCGAGGCTTCAAAAAAGGTCACATAGCAAACACTCAGTACACAGCAGAAGAAACTTAAACTAAGTTTCACTCAAACAGACGGACATAAGTAAGGGCAGCTCTTCGACAGCTCTCAAACCAACGTCCATGTTGTTAGTAAGGGTTGACGATGAAGAGGAGAGAGAACCGTTTCAAAGTTGAGCAGGGAGTCGACAGCGCGTGCGTTCATCTCGTTGTCTAGTCGGTTCATGTCTCGCCTGAAGCGAGTCCGCCACTCTGTCACCGCGATGGTACCCACTGAAACAAACCAATGGTACCCACTGAAACAAACCAACGGTACCCACTAAAACACACCAACAGTACCCACTAAAACAAACCAATGGTACCCACTGAAACAAACCGATGGTATCCACTGAAACAAACCAATGGTACCCACTGAAACCAATCGATGCTCCGCGTACAGGCTGAATACACAGTTAGTTTTTGGCTACTCACTGTGTTACATGCATGATGTATGCATGTAAATCACTTACCTCTCAAGTTCATGCGTGCATGTGTAGCAGTGGATAAATGCCACAACGTGGCAAACAGCTGAAGATATTATCTCAATAAGAAGTTAAGGGCAGAGTGAGTAGCTCAGCGACCTAGCACATCATGACTACGCAACACATGTCGTGACTTACCCATGAGGCAAATCATGACTCACCTGTAGATAAGTCATGACGTATGACTTACGGAGGTATGTTATGACTTACCGAGGTATGTTATGACTTACCGAGGTATGCTGTGACTTACAGAGGTATGCTATGACTCACCAAGGTATGCTATGACTTACCAAGGTAGGACGCCATGGTGAGGAAGACTATGAGCGCGAACCAAGCGTTGAAGACGGTCAGGAAGTAAACGATCGCGATCACTATGTCCGCGATGGTGGGGAGGATGCTGAAGATGATGTAGCTGGAACACAACCAAACATTACCATCATAACTTTGGATGCTCAAAGTTTGGTGCATACAGACAAAGATTTATTCTTTCCACTCGTATTCGCATGACCAACAAAGTGGGCCTACAACCTCACTAGAAAATAAAACAAAAAACATCCAAAATACAAAAGACTGCCAATCCAGAAAAAACAAAGTTAACAAATACAAATGCTGTTGAGAACAGCAGCTGAGAAGAGCCTAAATGAGGATCAAGAGCTGAGAGAAGAGTGGCGGCGTGTAGCCTACTTGAGCAGACTGTTGATGCTGTTGGTGCCACGGTCCATGACGCGCAGCACCTCACCGGTCTTGCGCGACAGGTGCCAGCGCAGCGACAGTCTGCAGCACACACTACACTGCCACAAAACGATATATATAATATTTTCTAAAATTAATCCATAAAATCAACTAATCTTAGACACCGTACATAGATGACGAGCCACGTGGTAACTGCTCTACATATTACAACAGCTGGAAATAAGCAAAGGCTAATTCAGACACAGTAGACGAAGCTAAGAGAGACAAATAATGGACGAGCTAAGCCCCACATAGTTGCTCAGAGTCTGATCAGACAGGTCAGAGGTCAGAGGTGAGACAGATCGGAGGTGTGACAAACCCGTGTAGATGCGCGAAGAGACGCACTTCGACCTCGCGCGTGGTGTACTGCTGCACCCAGATCCAGAGGAAGGTGCGCGCGTTGTTGAGGAACCCCATCCCACCTGCACACCACCGCAGTCGACTCAGCCAAGCAGGAGAGAACAAAATATCCCATACAACAATGAGAAGATGTTGATAGTGCAGTATTTAATGCAATCTCTGCCGTGGATGACGAGCAGGTTCAACAACTCCGCCACCTCTCATAAATAAAATCATCAAAATTACTGCAAGCATCAACAACAAGAACCTTTCAATGTCTTCATCCAACATCTCAACATGCAAGAGCATTGAGTGCCGACATTCATTGCCAACTAGCCCTCAATTGATCTCATGCCTCTACTGAAATAAGAGCAAACTGAAGAAATTCACACGTCAGGTATAGAATACACCTCACCCCTGTCCAAGTTTTCCCTCTGCCAAACTACTCTCCGCCCCCCCCGCCTACCTACTCTGCCCCCGCCTACCTACTCCCTCCCGCCTACCTACTCCACCCCCCTGGAGGAACCAGAGGAAGACGTAGATGAGGATGAAGTCCCAGCGGAACTCTATCCCCCCCACGCGTGCCACGTACGCACGTCCCCCCACCGCAGACACGCCCGTCGTGTTACCCACCCCGGTGGACAGGCTGTCCACTGCACACAGCAAACATGCTACACTTGTAGACAGGCTGTCTATAAGTGTTGCATGAAATCAGACAGTTACTAAATAAATATTAAATAGAAATTCGGCACTGATTGGTGACACTGATCAGTAGACGCAATGAGCCGTGACCAATAATTGATTGCATCTGACCTAGATAACAACTACGCTTATAAGATGCAGACCAGATAAGAACCGCAACAAGTTGCTGACCTATGTGCTTGTAGTAGATTGGGAGGTAGAGGTTGACGACGCGCCCACACACGAGCAGCGCGACACACAGCATCACACAGAGCTGCAGCGGCGCGTGGCCGCGCGGCCACATGAAGGGCCACAGCAGGCCACACTTGCGCCACAGCGCTGCCCACGTCGACTGAGTGGCAGCCGGGGGGGGCGAGGGGGCCTCAGCGACCCCCGCATCCCCTATCAGCACCTGCAGACAAACACACAGTGCGCTGCTAAGGGGCAAATGATTGAATATCATCAGCTCAGAATATGAGGAATATTCACCCTAACTCAATCATTAACATTCTGAGAAAGTTAAAGAAATAGGAGAACTCTCGGAAGGATCATACATGTAAATCGCACAACAACGCTCAGAGTGCAGCAGACTGCATTTAATAGAGAAAACTTCACAACGTTCACTATATGAAGTAGAGGAAGTGAGGATCAAATACTGGCAGGATCATGCTGACAGCTGGGATAGTCACGGTGACTGAGACCTGGGTGTCGCTGTTGCTGTCAGGGGTCGAGTCTGCGTCGACGTGAAGGCGCGGGGGGCGCATGGTCCCCGGGGCGACCAGGCCCAACACAAAGGCGAGCGCCGCGCCCACGTAGCGCCAACAGAACAAAGCGAGCTCGATGTTGTGTGGATAGCTGCACAACACACAAAACAAGGAGGCGTGTACAGCAGAGGCTGAGGCTTACAGCAGAGGCTGAATCAAAACGAGTTAAAGCCATTTGGCCCCGCTGACTTGCAGACAACACCAATATTGATCAAACCAACCACTGACAATTTAACATAAACAGGCATCGCTGTTCAATCTATTGTCTCTTAAACGTACACTTCACACCGCTCCATCAACAGTCAATAAATCAGCTGCAAATTCAGGTTTCAAGTGAATAGCTATTTCCTTGCTCAAACATCCTTAAGAATATTGTTACTGAATAACTGGGCCTAGCTGTATCTGAGCCTAGCACGAAGCAAGTGGGCATACCTCAGTGGCATGTATGCAACACTCAACAGCCGGGCTGCCTGCATGCAACATCAACACTCAACACTGCACAAGACGACCAACTCATCGATGCTTGACAATATTATACAGCAAAAATAATGCCAATATATCAATAGATATAACAACAAGCTAACAATATAATAATAAAACAAATCATTGTCCCTAATGCCCATCCAAGCTGGCTGCCTAGTGGGCGTGTGACAGTCTGCGTACCTGCGACCCTGGAACCACCAGAGGTCGCTGCTGAAGGACACCAGCGCGACGTTCTCCGCGACGAATGCAAGCGCGAGGAAACAGAGCAGCACCAGTCCGTGCCCCCGCGTCGGCATGGTCGGCAGCATCCAGCGACACTCGGCGTACGCCACCCCGCCCCCTACCCACCAGCACAGCGGCAGGGCGACCGCAGGCAGCACCTGGGGGCAGGACACCAGCGTGGGGATAAACAAATGACTATATTCTTCATATTTGTTAAATTAGCACGGTGCTGTTATTTAATCCACTGTCCAGCTTTACTTTGATTAAGAGTTCTAGGGGTGCTAGATGAGTCTGCTTAATTAACTTACCACAGGCTTGTCCTTTAGGATACACAAGCCTGTTTTCAGGGAATGAAGCATCAAGCCAAAATTTGAAAGAAAAAGTATGCATTTATTTATAAATATTTGATTTACTAATTATTATGATAATTTTATGCAACGCAAAATTTCAATATTTTGTGACTCAAATAATATCAAGATAAACCAATCAAAATAAACCGAAGGCAAGGCATGCTCCTTTCAATGCCAAGCCTGACAGCCTGGGAGGAAGAGAGCCTAGCACAGCGTGCAGTTACCTGATAGCCATAGAGGGCGCCCCCGCCGAGCACGGTGCCCTGCAACCCCAGTCGCACGACCGGCTCCACAGACATGAGCAGCATGACAGCCATCTGCGCGCGGAACAGAGCCGAGGGGCCCGACACCAGACTGGCGCTAATGGGGGACGCGTAGCGCCGGTAGAAGTAGGCCTGCACCGCCCCGCCCAGCAGCATGACGCCTGCGAGCAGCGAGGCTGTGACCGTGTGGTAGAGGCAGGGAGACAGGCCCGAGTGGACCCAGGGGCGGGACAGCGTACTCGCGTTGTCGCAGTAGGACAGCATCGCGGCAGCGGTCAGGGCAGGGGCTAGCACCAAATGACGAGTCTAGTCGTGATAGTTGACAGCCGTGATAGTTTATCTATAATTATACCGGTATCCGAATACTCAATTACACGTCGAAGATAGAAAACATTGTGGACTCTGGGCAGACTTTTAGCAGGTCGTAAACTCAAACAACCCCTTTGAACTGCAATCTACATATATGGGTGATATATATGTACATAATAAAGCAAATGTGCACAAAGTATGTGTATAATAAGAAAAGGATGCCAAGTTCTATTTATATAATAATGGCGTCCTGTCACAGTGACATAGCTGTTTACTGTTTAGCATTCACAACAGTAGGCCTATCACCGTAACGGTACTAGATGACAGGTTGTTTTGCGAAAAATATATCAAATACGTATTTAATCTACAAAATTGTATAACTTGCAGTCTCGTTTGCAAAGGCGGCCTAATTTGCATCTATTTATTTTTGCAGAGGGACCGAACCGAATGGATGCAATAGAATAGTTTTCAAGATTTAAAAGTAAATAAATGAAGAATGATAGAAATGAAAACTAGATTTTCAATTTAGCAGTGTTACAACACATTGAACGCAAAATGTTCAGGGTTTAAGTGAGCCTACGTGATGAGCCTACGTGATGAGCCTACGTGATCTGGCCAAATTCATAAAAAAATAGAATGATGGCGTTGAGCGCAACTGAATAAAGAACGTTTCAGTTTTTATTGCTTTACTAAGACACCCGCACATTCAAATTATATATATGAAAAATCTGAAGAAAACAATACAACTGACAATCACGTCTTGCGTAATTATATTATTAGCCATAATTTACAAATTACCCTCAGGCAAAAACAATAGCTTAGTAAGGCATTATCATTGAAACTATTATCAGTGTAACAGTGTAGGAATGGTTCTGGGAATGAAAACTTCATAATAAGAACAGTAACAAGACTATTCTGCTGCTATAACAAAATATCAGTATCACTTACAATACATATTAAGGTATATATTACACATTTCAGAATCACTTATACTACATATTTCAGTATCACTTATATAGCTATCACATTATAATTTCTGCAGATTATCTACAAGTTAATCAATCACGCATTACACGAATATATCTCTGTTTGGAATTCTGTCTGCAAACGTATTCTCCATCTTTCTGCTTGAAATCTCTTAATTGAAATAACAATTAGGACAGCACTCCAATGTTGCTTAATCAAATTAAATCAGAGTCAAACAACACTTGAAGTAGAGTCGCTGCCCTATTCTGAAAACGGTTCAAGATTACACATCCATCGTTTTCTATTGCACTCATGCCCGACACCAGTAGAATATAAAACTGCAGTGAATTCTGCATTTAGTTTTTTATCATTTATTCTGCAGTATTTAGTTCCAGTAAGCTCCGCCTATCTTAAATATATAAAAATAGAAATGTTGCTCTTGAAACCAGTGTAGACATTGCATCAAAATATCCCACTCACACACTGAATATTTAAAAACAAAGCCGTTGAGGCACAAGTGCACAAGTTGGCAACGTGCCAATGGTAGACGGAGCTTAATGGAATCAGAAATAGGTATCAGACACCAACACGCCCAGCTGCATATATCTATCCCCAGTGCAACAGCTCAGACTGCAGCACCAGGACCTGCGGCGGTGAGCGCGGGACCTGTGGGGGGCAGACAAAGGGCGTGGTGGAGGCGGGGGGCGCGTCGTGCATGTCAGCGGGATGACAGCGGATGTACTGGAAGGTGTTGAGGGTCGTCTGGGACTCCTTGCCGTACGCAAAGAACGTCGCCGCCGCTCTGCGTGCAGCAGAACGACATTTATCAACTACTGGCCTTAACTTAAGTGTTCACATAGACATTTGCATTAAGTGTTCAAATAGACATTTGTGTTAAGTGTTCAAATAGACATTTGAAACACAATCTGAATTAATCAACATGCTAATACGGACAACTATATAAGGCAATAAATTTTACCCAGTACGTATTTTATGCATTATTAATCATACCGAAAGGAAAGGAACTGCAGCTCTGTATAGTTCAACGTTTTGCCCACGTTTTGTGGTCTACACTTACCAGTGGTAGACCATTTGCAGCCATGGATAATTGGAAAACTGCAAAAAATGAAGTAGGCCTTGGATAATTGCCCTCAACTTCGTCTTATCCGTCGCATATAGTATTAACATACCAGAAAAATCTTACACCCAGAATTAAATAAAAATAAGGCAGGCCCTAGGATCTAAATGACAGTTTGACAGTGTATAATTATATTCAACATTTGTGCTATAAAAATGAAATCAACTTCAGTTTCGGGATAATGAATCAAACAAAACAAATTGGGCAAAGATACGAGCTAAACAAGTCGGTCCAATTAGTCCTAAAGCACTTACTGAAAAGGAATGAGGAGGATTCTCCCTTTCCTCAGGCGACATGAACACCTGAAGCGAACGACAGCAAACACTGAAGAAATCAAACAGCTTCACACAAATTTGTCATTGTACTGCGCAGCAATCAACAGCTATCTCATTGCATCTCATTGTAGGACATGTTTCCTCAAATAGCAAATCCATACCAATTTAAAATGTGAACATTTTCTCGCACCTACGATTCAAGCAAATGATGTTTTTCCATCTCCGTTTGCATGACATATTCTTGGTGCGTTACAAGTGCAATATACATACATACGAGCAATATTCAGAAGATGCTACACAAAAAGAGAGAAAAGCGAATTTCCTGAAATAGCAAATCTGTGCTAAGGATCAATATCAAATGTGAATTATATTCTGCAGACGCTATACAAAAAGAGTAAAAGAAGAAGAGGGTCGTACACGACAAACTCGTCTTGGAAAGAGACGTTGAAGGTGACATAATAGCGCCGCGTGGAGCGCAGTGGAACAGTGAGCGTCGAGTCGTTGAGCGCGCTTGCGATGAGTGACCCTCCAAACAGCACGTTGACCGTCAGCGAGTGGACGTGCACACTGAAGTAGTTGTCGTTTGTGACGTTAAACTCGTTCTGCGCGCAACAATAGTTTGTCATGTTGTACATGTACTGAAAGTGAAACCTTTGGCATTATTTGGCAACGTCTGGCAACGTCTGACGATGTTTGGCAATATCGTGCGAGTCAGACTAAAACAACTATTGTTTGGCTATATTTGGTAACCTGACGTATTAATATTGTGGAAGTCACGCTCAAATTGATAATTAAAATTTTGGCCATATTTAGCAACGTTTCGATAGATATCTCACTCACTCGTGACCACCATAGATATCCCACTCACTCGTGACCACCATAGATATCTCACTCACCGTGACCACCATAGAGATTTGAGACGAGTCATTGATGTCGACGTAAGTCGGCGTCAGCGTGGGCTGGATGCTCTGCAGAGTGACGGAGCGCGGAAAATAAAAGAAGAGGAAAAGACCGCCGACCAGCATACAGACCAGCACGGCCAGCACAACATAAAGCACTCTGCAGCAGCAACGAGATCAATGATAACAGAGAAATAGCCACCATAGTGAAACTAATTCTTAACTGGGCCATGCCATCACTTAGCTAGTGAGACTGCTTGATTATTTGTCATCAACAGAAAATTTATACAAGAGATTTTGTAATAGCAGAAAGGGAAATGCAAATCGGCTGTAATTGCACTAGCCTTTCTAGTCAGCCTCACAACATGTTCATGAACTCTCAAGACAAATGCTTCTCATTATTATAAAACACATTGTGAGCGAAGTCTAGTTTTACAATAGCTACGTGAAATGTACTTCTCCAGTGCTTAACTAAGCTACTAAGGACTGTACAAGTAACTTACGTTCGTCTCGGGCGAAGTCTTTTGTCGCTCATTGGAATGAGAGCGACCAACTCATGCTCCAAGTCTGCAACAGAGTTCCCAATGCATTTACCACATTATGTAGATGTCATACAAGTTTTACATTTTTTATTCTCGGCAAACAAAAATATGTTCCAATTAATGGACTACATTCTGCTAATTATCAACTAAATCCGCATTTATTGGCATGCGTACATTAAATTCAATTACGAGAATCAAAAACTAGGAAAAGCATAGAACCTAAACAGCAACTTTCTTATTAAACTAAAATAGCCTACTTTGCGTTGCCTACATTTGAGTTCACGTGTTGCCTCCATAATACATCCGGCTCACCTTTCGGTATCTTGCCCGACCCTCGGCACGTGGGACACGTCACTTGTCCTCCAAAGAACTCCTCGTAGCCGTACTGTCCGACCAAGCCCGCTACGGGTGGCAGGACCGTATCGCATCCCTCCTCTCCCCCGCTCGCAGGAGCCGCAGAGGTGGCAGGAGTGGCAGCCCGTGACAGCCTTGAGTCAGGGCTCTCCCGTGAACGCCCACCGTAGTGCTGCCTCGCAACGAACGTCGGCTCTGGGGCAGCGTTCATAGTGGTGAAGTGAAGCTTGAGCGCTATAGATATACGAGACTAATTACGTCATGAAATAATTAGGCTAAGGATCCGAAATTTTAGCGACCTTACGGTCAGGCCTATTATGAGTGTAATTGGAGAAGGCCTAATTGTTTGTTTACATGTCCTTGACCTAGGCCTATAACTGCATCATGTGCCTGCAGTGTTACCAATCGCCATAACAATAAAATTAATACAAAGAATGCAATAGGTGTACTATAATTTTGAAAGAGGCATTAATATATTAAGTTACTAGGCGATTACACAGGCTAAAGTAGATGCAAAATTAACCCGAACGTGTACAATGTTAGACATAAATAAACAATACCAAAGCTGTATTTTTACACAACTTCTGAGAGAATAAAAAAATGGAGATTAATAATTAAATTAAAAAGTGAAATAATTCGCGATGTGAAAAATAAGCGCCAGCATGACGTAATACAGTGTAAACAGGAAACAGTGTGCGACCATCCGTCGGTCATCGGCTAGTCATCACCGAACATGGAGTCATCAACGACCGCGCTAGCCAATCAGCGGCGGAAACGCCGCGCCAGCCAATCACAGCCCGCGCAGAAACTTCTGACGTCACGACTTTCTAGAACTAGGTCGGCATTAAGCGGTGACGTCAGCCACGGTGACAGGTGCCCCCCGTGGACGCGCGCATTTATTTCACGCCAGATTTAATTACCGGAGACGTAACGGTAATTATACTGGATACTATTGTTGTAAGACGATTGTTGTGTTGTGGCGGGTTAAAGGGCGAGTTTGAAGAGGTTTTGTTGTGGAGGTACAGACGCCATGGCGCGTACACGCCATCAAGATGAAGCAAGAATGACATCAAGATGAATGTTCGCTTTATGTCAAATCAACCCTAATAATTATAGTCCGTGGCCTATTTAAAAGTACAATATTAGTGGTTGATTATTGAAGCATTAAAATTAGCGGTGTTAATTTAAAAGTAGCAATGTTTTGTGCTGTGCAATGCTAAACTTGAAGCTTGTAGGCCTTTGGCATCATTATTGCAGCCTGGGTGAATTTAGTTGATATAATAATGCGCAAATAATGTAAATTTGGTAGTAATCCAAACTATAATTGGTACTGTGGTGAACTACCAATTCTGTAATTGGCCCGTATTTTGTCGAGTAGTCGATATAGTTACTGAATGCGTGAGTACATGCACTTGTGACGCTCAAATCGTGTGCCCCTGGCATTGAGCATTTCTTCATTGAGATCATAGTGCTCTCACAGAGTTTTCTATCCGCACGTATTTGTGTTGCAGATAAATCTGCGACACTGTACGACGCAATTTGCTTGCCATGTCCTCAAGTACTTCGCGTGGGACTCGGATCCTATTTGGTGGTAGGGCACTCTAGCTCGACATCCCTTGATCTATTCGTGTGATCTCCTTGTGCGCACATAGCGCAACTCAGTTAATTGAATTGAAAATGATCTTTAAGAAATTGGCATTGATGTAGTAGCCTTCTGAAAAAGTTTATGCTTATATTTAGGGTTGGAGATAATAGAAGTTGTACCGTACTAAACAAACAAATATGGTCATTGGCATGCTGTTTTATGTTGCAGGTGCGGAGGTGGCGTCGGCCAATGCGAGACCGGTATGTGTGAACTCGTCACAGCTAAACTGCTTTATGTATGCCTGAGTCATTGTCTCTTGCAGTTTGTGATTATGGTGATCATTTGGTATTACGGTATCGTACTACATTATTGTTAATTAAAAATTAAAATAGTAAATTCTTAATAAATACTATATGCAATTATTTCTTTTAGTGGATGTTTTGTTGAAATCCCAATTCAGAGTCCTAGGTTGTTCAGAACAATGCTTGATCATTGATCTGGTTCTATCAAAATATGATTTTAGCAATTATTGTTTGTCACTATTTGATTTTACATATTCCTTAGGAATTCACTACCGCTGGTAAGGTTCTAATAATTTTATCAATGAAATGTTCAACTAAATATTTGATTATTCTAAAGAAGATTAGCTGCATCAGTACGTACAGCGAATAGTACATGTAGAATGGCTGTGTGTTTGTTGCTAGGCGACAAAGCGCGTGTGCCTGGGGGGACGGGGCAGGGAGTGGGCGGCAGAGAGCCTCAGACTCCTGGAGGCAATACTGGAGTTGGACGACGCAAAAATGTTCCTTCAACCCATGGACCCCCTCAGACACCACGTGAGTATCCATAAACCCTAGTACCCATGGACCTTAGTACCCATGGACCCATGGACCTAATAAACATGAACCTCCTCCGACACCACGTGAGTACCCTTGGGCCCTACGAACAGTGGATCCCCTAAAGCCCAAGATACATGGGACGATGGGAGCTACGATCATTCAGGGGCTCCGATCAGACGCCGAGCAAGCGATCAGGCACGACGATCAGCGCGGATC
>JAQIWG010005676.1:0-14235 GCA_034695025.1 Chamaedrilus cognettii | reverse complement strand
CCCCCTTTCCCTAAGCAAGCATACATTTTGCCACCCCCCCTGCCCAATCCAATGTAGTCCTTTGAACGTAAAGCTTTTGTCCACAGCACCTCCGCCCCTTATTAACCCCGCCCCAGCGCCTTGCAAATCCTCTTTTTCACTTTCTACTGAGCCGTTTGCGTATCGAATTTCTTTCAACTCATAGCCACTCACTTTGACGCCTTCATCTACATTGCTTCCCCCATTATCTCCTCTACAAACAGCGAGAACAATAGCGGTGATAGCAAACCTCCTTGTCTCATTCCTCTTATATACAGGGTGAGTCATTAACAATCGTGTCCCTGGCCATATCGCGATAGCTTCTCCAAATTGTAATATTTTGGCCTAATTTTTTCGAGGCTTTTAGCTGAGATAATTTCACACGAACTCTAAAATTTGCAAAAACAAATTCGCTTCCGTTCAGAAGTTATGAAACTTTTTCGAAAAAGTCAAAAAATCTCTTCAACCAAGGCAATGAAGCGCATTTAAAGAGCTACAAGAGCTTGGGGTGACCTGATGTTCCCAACCCTAACCCTGAAAATATTGGGCCAAAATATTAAAATTTGAAGAAGTTATCGCGATACCGTTAGGGGCACGTTTTTTTCACTCACCCTGTATATTTACATATTTTTTATTTTGTATCAAACACAAATAGCACGTAAAAATGCAAATCACGCGAGACACAAAAAGGTTAAAAGCACAACTCGGATAAGGGACGCTATATATGGCACCTACATGGAAATCAACGTCATAGAAATCGACACAGTGGTCAAGAGATAAAAAAACATCGTAAAACTGATAGCACAGTTACTGAGCAAAAAATTAAGTCAACATACTACCCTCTTATTCCAGCTTCTGTGTACTCGCCTTTAACTTAAATGATACCGTTACCACAAAAAGCAAATTCCAATGAATGTAGAACGTCAGGACGAATGAAAGTAGCTTCAGAACGATCAGCCTAATTCTGCATGCTTCCAAAAATGCACTGAGAATAATCACGAATCACAAAACGAATTGAAGAGAAGATAAGGGTTTAATAAGTATAACGCAGCTTGGCTGCCGAAAGGGCATGGTACGAGAGAGGCGATTTGTGTAATGAGGACGTTGGGCGAAAGGAGCTTGGAATTCGTAATGATGTGTATGTTTGCTCTATAGATTTTTAAAACGCATATAGTAGAGTGAACTGGGTGAGAATTATGAATATCTTGAACGTATAGGCGTTGACTGGAGGGACTGAATTTTTTTTCAACGCATTTGGTAGAGTGAACTGGGTGAAAATTATGAATATCTTGAACGTATAGGCGTTGACTGGAGGGACCGAAAATTGCTGAGAGTTGTGACAGACGCAGTCGGAAATAAAACTACAATATGAGTAGGTGTTAGATGGGGCGGAAGGAACAATCCCGAGGGGGTAATTAATTTTGGTTAACAAGGTGGTGTCCTAGCGCTCCCCCCCCCTCCACGGGGTGGGGGTGATGGCAAAATTGGGAAAATTTAAACCCTAGGTCGTAGTGTTATGCTATGAAAATTTAATTCAGTTAGGGGGCTGCCCCCTTGACCCCCACGCCCCCATTCCCTTCCCCTCTCCTTCCCACCTTCCCCGCCCCAGCGGACGGCGCGCCAGCGGACGGCGCGGGCAGCGGTGAGTTGCATTGACAGCCCCTGGAGGCAGGACGACTTAATTTAAATAATTATAGGATCCTTTGAAGCGCCCGCTAGAAAGCAACATATGGCTAGCATGGAGAGGCCGACAGTAGAGGTACAGCCGATGACACGCAGTGACACCGTGACACCGATTTTACACGAGCATGTATCACCTGGACATGCCCGATGACACATGAGCACGAGATAGCTTAGGCCTATGCAATGAGTGATGCTATAGCACTATTGGGGATAAAAATGAGCCAACAGAGTAGGCAGTAGGCCTAGTAGGCCTACTGTAACCTGCAATTTACATACGGTGCAGCGAGGTGAAGCAGCAGTCAGACGGCGCGATTAAATTAAAAATTATGCCGCGCAAATTATTGAAAACAACATTATGCTATAATGTTACTATAATATTTAGTAAATAAGGGCTTCTATGTACCGACAATTTTTCCATATTTTGCTTTAGCTTAGCAGCCCAGCTGTAAGTTTTGCGAAATTTATAGACCTATTGCGAAATGTGTAGACCAGCTCGAGGTATTGCCAAATACTTGCTGCTACGTACATGAAAAATAGTTACGTTTGGAGAATTCATTGAAAGCAGTCGCATAGCTATTGCAACGCTATGACTCTATTGTATCAGTTTAGTTTCTAACGTCAACCTTATTGTAATGCTAAACTGTGTAGGCTGTTCAACAACACACTTATTAGATTACAATATATGTGAGTATTATTCATATAGTAGGATAGTTATTATAATAGGATACGATCGACCAGTTCACTGCGCAGCTACAGAGAAGTGACGTTTTCACAGTGCGCGGCGTGCCTGCGTACATGTATAGGCTAAGTCACGCGGTCTACTGGCGTAACTGCTGCAGTGCTCAGTTTCTATTGACGGCAGACGTCACATGATCTGTTTTTGTCTTTTTTAAGTGAAAAAAAGACAAAAAAGACTTTCCAAGTCCAAACAGCTTTAAAAACATTTCAAACTAGAAAAACTTTCAGCATTGAGAAGGCTCCAAAAAACCTGACTACGTCAGTCATGACTTTAGCATCTACGTTGCATAAGTTCTAAAGACATTTAGCGAATGAAGCACAGAATAATGAAACGTTGCTCAAGCTCTACGAACTAAACTCTAGCGCTCAATATAGCACCTGTACTGCACTCAGCAAACCACAGGCCCACACACACTCGGATTCACAGATTGCATTGAACTCGGTGCATGAGCGCTGCTATCAGACTCATCTAGAATCAACGGTGGTGCATTGCTGAATCTGACGTGATGTCGATTTCTTCGATAGGTGGAGCCATCCTGAGTGCAAAAAACGTAGGATATATATGTTAAAACCTTCTCGATTTCATCTTTTCTCCAGTTGTTCTTGTCATCGAAGTTCACGCGAACGGTTTGCCCTGCGCTCAGTTCGGGTTTTTCTTTCGAATGACGATCGAAATAAAACGCTTGTGTACGCCGCGCTTGTTCAAGTTTGTCGTGAGTTTCCACCACGCTATGTGATTCCAGCAGACTCGGCGATGCAAGCATCAGTGTACGCGTGCGCCGACCAAACATAATTTGCGCAGGCGACAACTTGAGTTTCTCCGACGGTGAATTTCTCTAATCAAGTAGCGCCAGAAACGGATCTGATCCTGCGTCGGACGCTTTCTTCAGAAGTCGCTTTGCTGTCTTCACGGCTGCCTCCGCACGGCCGTTAGATCTGCTATGACGTGGCGATGACGTCACATGAATTAATTCATGTGTCCGCAAACGCACGAAAATCGGCAGAGTTGAAGGGCGGGCCATTATCTGACATCAATTTATCGCAAATCCCGTGTCTCGCAAGCTGTTGTTTTAAACGATAAATCACGTCGGCGGCCTTCTTGCCTTCCAAACGATTCACCTCAAAATATCCACTTAAGTTGTCCACAGTGACCAAGTATGTGTGCTGCTTAAATTCCATTAAATCAGTGGACACAAACTGCCATGGCCTCTCCGGGACTGTATGTGACAATAGTGGCTCTTTCTGAGTGTCACTTTGAAACTTCTCACTTTCACATTTGCTTACATGCTTCGTTATTTCCGCAGCCATGCCGGGGAAATAAATAGTTTCTTTTGCTTTGCGAATGCAAGCATTTATTCCAATGTGGCTCGAATGTGCTCCGTTAATCATTTCAGTCCGTGCTGACTCAGGAACGAACTATGTCGCGCCCTTGAACATCAGATCGCCTTCCACTGCAAATTCATCAGCGAATGGATTGAATTATCGTAGCTCTGCAGACAACGAGATCTGTTTACCTGGCCAACCTGCGATAATCTGAGCTTTCAGCGCGCGATACGTTAAATCACTTTCAGCTGCTGAACGAATTAGAGTTTGTACTAGCGGCGACGCCACAATGTAATCTGAGAGCGCTGTCTCGGCTCTCCCGCTGCTCTCTCTCAGGATCGCGACCTCCTCGCTTAATGGGTCGGTCTCAGATTTCTCAGAACCAGCGGGGAATGTTCGAGATAAACAGTCAGCCAGAATTACTTGAGAGTCGGATCTGAACTGCAAATCAATATCATCGTGCTGCAGACGTAATAACATACGTTGCAACCTACGCTGGGCAATTGTAAGTGATTTCTTTATGATCGAAACTAATGGGCGGTGATCTGTATGCACCTCTGCATGCTGCATACTCAAAAGGATGCAGCCGCTATAATGAATAGCGAATAGCTAAAAGCTCTTTCTCGATCTGCGCGTAGATCTGTTCAGCATTAGTCAACGCCCTGGATATGTATGCGACCGGTGCCCTCTATTGAAGGAGAACCCCCCCCCCCCCCCCAGCCCATGTTGACTGGCGTCTGCTTGAACGATCAAAGTGCTTGAGTACCACTGTACTCAGTAACGCTGTTTTCAATTCTTGAAACGCTTTTTCATGGATATCTTCATCCCAATGGGACTCCACTTTGCCATCCAGTAGCGATCTTATCGGTGACGTCATTTCACAAAAATTTGGCACAAATTTAGCAAGAAATGTAACCATTCCGATAAGTCTCTGGACCCCATTTACATCCGAGGTAGGGGGCATAGCCACTATCGCCTTCACTTTCGCAGGATCTGCTTCAAACCTTGTGGGCATAGTGCATGTCCCATATACGAAATCGATTCTTGATGCAGCTTAAACTTGTCTCTGAGTGTATGCCGCGCTCGCGACATCTGACGAACAGTGTTCCATTTTTCTGTCGTGGTCTGCAATCGATTCACCGAAAACGAGAATATCGTCCGCTATACACGCAACGCCATCGAGACCTTGTAGGGCTTCAATCAAACGACGCTGAAATTCTTCCGGAGCTACAGACCAGCCAAATCCCAATCTCAGAAAACGTTTCTTGCCGAACGGGGTCTCAAATGTCGTTCATTTGCTTCTGGCTTCGCCTTGCCAGAAACCATGACGTGCGTCACAAATCGAAAACTTTCGCATTCGTAAGCTCAGGCAACTGTAGCAAGTCAATAGATCTAACTCTGCATATGCTAAACGCTAGAAACTTCGCTCGATTATTAGTTACTACATAGATTCTTTGTGTCGTACATTTCTCTTCCATATGCTTGATAATTAGATGGCCGTCGTACCCTCTCATGCTGTGAGAAACGATGTTAATAGATCAGGAGACGTTAGTTCATCTTTCTGCATCTCTTCCACATACTTTTCAATCTTTCGAGAATTTCCTTCAAGGTCGCTCTTTGCTCCGACTCGCATTCATAGACCTGAGAGGTTCTCCAATTTGTCTCTTTCTTGAAATTCTTTTTGGTATTAACTAAGGGTTACAGTCATGGCAGGTTGCTTCAATAAATTTTTCAGTCATGACAATGATGTCGAACCTTCCTATTGTTCTTCGTGAATTCTTCTTTACAAGTTCCACAAAATTGTCGCTGCCTCAAACTCTCTCTGCTCCTCTTTGGTCAAATAGGTCATTGGTTCCTGAACGGTCAAAATTTCGTTTACTAAATCATGCACCTTCTGAATATATTCTAAATACTAAAGTTATATTCTATATAATTTTAGTATTTAATATAAAATCTTTAATATAAAATTTTATATATTAAAGTGCTGCATTACGTTCTCCCCGCTGTAGACGTATGCCTTCTCTTTATTTAAAAAACTAAACGCAGACACTCAAGCAGCAGAATCCACTAGGTACGTGTGTCACCCCCCTGGTCATCTTCCACAATAAAACTTGCAGTTGCAATGCATTGTGACAATATTTTTATAGCAATTCACGTATTGTTTAAAATACATAATGTTCTCTGGGAGCTTCTGAGCATTGTCTCCGCCGCCACATCGTGTACTGGAATTTGAATCCTATAGAACAACAACCGAAAGAGAAAGAGAAACAGGAAAGCGTAATTATAATCAGCAAAATAGCAACAAGAACAACGACAACAAGATCGACGTCTTAAATTACAACAGCAAGCCAGAGATAAATCAGCGTCTCCAAAACTTTCGGCGTCAGAATTCAATCTGAGAAACGATATCCTTTGTGTAAAACCATCCTGACACTGCAAATTTTTTGGAAGTGTTCTAACTTCAATGAAACTGGTATAACAAAGGTAGACCGCACTAGAAGCTAATAAGATTTCAATTGGACTATTTTTCGGCTTTCCCTAGCACCAGTGAAGCAGTTAGAGAAAACAAAATCAGCTTTCCTGATGTCCTGCAACCAAGAGAGGATCACGGGAAGACTGCAATCAAGAACGTCTAGGAATTGAATATATCAAAAGTCTCTTTAAAACGATTCTCGACAAAGAAGCATAGCCATGAATTGAGCAAAATAAGCTCAACACTCAACCAGAGGAAAAGCTTCTTCGCTCATGTATGTAACTCGATTGTCTAAACAAATTTAAAACCCTTCACTAAATCGACATGTATAAACTTCAGAAAAGATTTGAAAAGTGCTTCAAAGACCTCTTTCATCAAATCCGGACAAAACAAAACAAAGTATAGAAAATTTGGAAGGATTCATCGGAAACTACTAATACGAAACGACAACGATTGTTGCTTAACAAAACCACACGAAATCGGGGACCATTCAACTTAATTGTTATTCAAGAAAAGCGCAACATATAGCATGAAAAACGAAATCCCATGCAGCAAAACTGAAATTCGACAGCACTTAAAGGCAATAGGGGGGACAAAGACAGGCAACTTGCCTGATACGAATCATGACTAAACCATCAGGTACACTGACTGCCCATTGAAATAACTCAAACGTTCTCTCAGAGCCTTCAAAAGGGCTTCCCAGTCATTAGAAGCTTCTGAACTGCGTTACGTCAGTTCGCTGATCCGATCAAGGCTGGCTAAGATAGTTGGTCTAAATATTAAATCAAACGCTGATCTAGATCGTGATGTGAGAAAAAGAATTTGGTTCAACTGTCGCCAAATTTTCGATACTGCAACCAATCGTGTTGCAACCTTCGATCTCACTGATTGCTTTAATGATTTGAGAGAAACTTTGAAGCTGCAAAATATAAACAAATCATTTGAGCTGCCTAGTTGGATTCCAACAGTGCAGGAGAAGACTGAAAGCTCACCAGCGCTCGTGCGGCTTCTTCATAAAAAGGGCTCCACCATCCTCCGCGCCTGCTATTAGCCCGCCTACTTATCAAGCCGTAGCCAGGGCTATAATTAGATGTAAATCTAGCTCGTCTCTTTTCCCGCTAGACTAGCTGTCTATCATAATATTAAAGAATTGGCCGATCCTACGCACTCTACTGCATCGCATAATTACTCAGTGCTGGACAAGCAGGGCCGTATCACCGATTTGGAGAAGGGGGGTCTCAATTTTAATTTGCAAAAATGGCGTTACAGCAGACCCAGCAAACTTTAGTCCGCTCACCTTACTTGATACAAGATTTATCTTTGGTGCAAGATCTTTGCATCTGTTTATGCGTCATTGTTATATGACTTTCTAATAAAAAATAACTACATCGATAGAAATCTGCAAAAGGGATTCTGGACGGGAATAGACAGTGTATCGGAGCACACGAAAATGTTGACGCACGTACTGAGAACGGCAAGGCGAGAGCAGCATAGCATTACGGGCACCGTAATGCTATGCTGCTCTTGTTCTCAGGGGGTTGATTGTTCTCAGAAACGCTTTTTGAAGGTGCATCACAAGCTAATTTCAACCACTCTGAAATATCACCACGTCCCTTCCGAATTCATCCAAATATTTCTAAATATGTACCGCAATCGCATATCGCTGTCTCCCTGAAAAACAGACAATGCAACCCATCCGCGTAACGCGGCGTTCTACAGGGCGACCCTAGCTTCCCGCGTCTCTTCAACCTGTGTTTAAATACACTGATGTTGACCTTTGATGAACCTATTTACCGCAAACTAGGCTTCTCTTGGGGTCCCAAACAAAGCCGTCAACAGCGAGCCTGGTTACAATTCGCAGACGATGCGGCTATTATCGCAGCAGACAATGCCAGCGCTCAGGGCCTGCTAAACGTTTTTCAGGCCTAATGCGCATGGTCGGCTATGAGCATACGCCTAGACAAATGCACTGCATTCGGAATGCAGAAGCGTGACGGTAATTACATGCAAATTTTTCCCAACGTCGCCGTGACGGAGGACAAATTCCACCAATTCCACTGAATGGTAGATTTATGTAATTTTTCCTCCGACATTTTTTTTTCTTGGTTTTTTATCTAGCAGGCCTATGTAGAGGATAGGTTTGAGATAAAAATAGCTTCGTTTTTACAACATGGGACTAGGAATCGGGAGCGTCAATAAAACTGGTGAGGAACGAAATGGCATTTAAGCTATGGAGTGACACAGACAGTCATTCATAAAGAATGGAACGCTCACGAGAGTGACCTAAGGCAAGGGAGATTTGAGGATCTAATTAATTCAGCAAAGATACTTCAAATGAATTGATGGCTTCCAAGGTCTCAAGAGTGACAGACGGTGAAACGCTGCGCAATTTCCGCGGCGAAAGCATAATATGCCAACATGTTCGATGCATCCCTCGCGGTGGCGGAGACTTCAGCGGCCCCGCATTGTGTCGTGCAGGTGCCACTAGTCATGTGTGCCCACCACCGTGACGGCTTATGTCAAGCACTTTCCACCCTGCCACGGGATGAGAGATAGGCCATCCGGCCTCTTGACGTCGGTCCATGAGAGACTAGGCGATTATTTGACTGTTGGGATGTTGGTACAGAAATGATGTTGTGGTGGCGAATCATTCTACCTGGATCACGTCTACATGCAATTTCATGCGCTCTTCGAGAGCTCACCGTCTCGTCACAGTGCCAGGTGTGGGATTCGCAGAGATTTGTCTCCAAAAAAAGACCGAACGACACTCGAATTGCCTCGTCGCCCTATCGTATGCCGCAACTTGCTATTGGCGGCGCGAAAAGCCAGTCTCCGCTGTGAGATGCGCCACTGCCAACAGCCTTGTTTCAAAGGGATTCTTCAAATTGATTCTTTTTTGAAAGGGAGAATATCTTTTTTTCTGTCTTCAAAGGGAGGAAGCTGCATGAAGGTGAAGGTGAAGATGCAGGAAGGAATAACTGCATCGTATTTCTACCAATTTAACTGAATAGGCCATTTGTCGCTGACATCTGGAGCAAGTGTAAGAATAGACTTGCATTGATACATGTGCTTAAATAGACTTATGGAAAAGAATTGACTTAAACAGTTAATTACTTACCAACTGTGTTCAGCGCTCTTGTTTAAAAGCTCATTAGCAGCTTAACTATTTGTTATTTGTTCTGTGTTTCTAGACATCGAACACGCTTCTTTGGCTGCTTTATTGTCTGGCTCGTAATCCAAGAGCCCAAACTTCTCTCTACACGGACATTTTGTCTGGCATTTCTCATGATGGATATGTGACCACAGAATTTCTACAAAATGCTCCGTATGTCAAAGCATGCCTGAAAGAGACCTTTAGGTTTGTTCTTTTTATGGCGCGCATTGATTGGCATAAATAATGATGAATTTTTTTTCCATTAGGTGAAGTTCAAAAGCCAAAGACTAGTTTTAAACTAAATAGGTGTCGTGTAGCTCGCCATTGAATGGAGATATAACAAGAACTGAGACAGCTTTTACATATGTACAAACGCGCTCTTTAATAGTCTAAATATTACCAGAGAAATCAGGCACCATTGGAACCATATTACTTCCAACCTCTGAAGACCCTGATCCAATTCCCTGGGTACACCACCCCAAAAGCCTTCCCTCGGCGAACTACGCTACTTCCTGAAACCTCTCTAGATTCCACGTCCTCCTCGTCAACATTCTCCGTATGCGCCGCACCCCTAGTGATATCGAACGTTGGGAAGTAATTAACTGTAAAACTGTCTACTTTTAGTACTAACTACTCGTGACTCTACGGTTTGATTATTGAATTTGATTATTTTCTTTTATTGAGTTCGTTCGTAGATTAGAGGACTAACTACACTTTTGGAGACTACAACTCTTTCATTGAGAATACATTATCGTTATTATTTCTTAGTTATAATGTCATAGTTAAACTAAGCTAGAGCACTAGCTCGTTTCTCTCCTTCGATTCAGACTTTCCGCTCTCGGCGGTTAGATAGCTCGTAGATAGCTAGGTAGCTCTCTCGATCCTTGCGTCCTGTTTCCCTCGGTTTATATACTTACAATAAGGTATTGCCGAGGTCCACCGACTTCAGGCGGACTGAATCGAACCAGAGAAAGAGTAAAATCAAACTCAGACGAAAGCAATAAACTTATCCCACCAAATCAACCGTTACCCCACACCTGATCTCTCAGACCAAAAGCGATTAATTACTCAGACCAAACATTCCTTTAACTGGCATCTGTTTCTCAACACTATTTGTTCTGATTCTCTCGGAACAAATGCACTTAATCACTGCCAGCATAGTTTTATATTCTGCCCTCTCCCTCACTGAGTTCCTCAGACCAAACGATCCTTCGACTGGCATCTGTTTCTCGACATTATTTATTCTGATTCTCTCAGAACAAAAACAATTAATCACTGCCGGAACAGTCTTATATCCTGCCCTCTCCCTGGCCGAAAACACCCTCCTTTATTACTATACATCACTCTGGACGAATAACTGAAATTTTGGCATATAACCAAAATTTCCACATCTCAGCGACCGCGCTGAAAAAGCGACATGGCTCTATACGTAATATGACTAAATATGCTAAAGATTACAATTCAATGTTCTTAAAACCTCCTATTTTAATAGCACGTAACGTACGACACGTATCTTCATCATTATTTTAACACACTGGTTGCATTAATACACAATCATGAAACATTTCAGTATTATAACACAATATCTATAACGTGCAATAGATTTATTGTCAACAATAATAACATTGAAAACTTGATTGTCATACTTCCATCATTTATAATAGTTTTACTATCGCTGTTTAATCAACTCAATCCTTATCCGCTCTAATAATACTCCGATATACCAAGCAAGAAATAAGGTTAAGTAAGTGTTAGTCGGCTTCCTGATGCGTGATCCCCGCAGACCCCAAACTCCCCCATCCCCCAAGTTGGTCATCTAACCAGAGACTTAACGTTGCCTCGCTGACTCCGCCTGTCCCGCTGCAAACAGGGGCTACAAGTAGGGACGACCCGTAGGCCGAATGCGCGTAGCAACGGAGTTTGGAATCTGGAGCAAACTCGCGTGTCGGCTCCCACTGACCTCCCACGCCTGATCACCACACTTCCCTGCAGCGTAATAACCTCGAGAAGTACTTTGTACACAATTGTGCGCATAAAACACTTAAACACTTGTGATATATGCAGCTGCACGTGCCTTCACGAACATCACGCGAACACGCCTAAATCATCATGTTTACTGCAAATATAACCACACCCGTATGATTCTTTGTGCCAAAACGGTCCTCCCCCCCCCCCCGCGGATTCCATACACATTGGTGAAAACATGTATTAGACCGTTCAACGGGCAGTGGTATTAGTACCACCTGTTCAAAAAATTGTGAAAATCGGTAAAGATTAAAAAAAATTATGGCCATTTTTGTAAAAGAGCTCCAATTGGTACCGCCCGCCAGCACCTTATCCAAACCCATAGCTCTCTTCCTTGCGACCATTTGACTCGTGAACACGCGATTGACTGAGTTGATTGCTTCGCCATCATCCGACTGCGCGGAAGGTAATTAAGAAGAACAGCTTGAGCTGTTGGTACATCATTACATAACATCACGTCATAACATATTTTAACCGATTGATATGATGCATGCATGGGTCTATAAAGCTTATGCGTTATGTGATTGCATATGAGAGCAATCATATAGTAGTCATTAGACTATCAACTATGTACACGTTTGAATCGTGAATACATCAAAAACGTGACATATCAGAACATAGTAAGTTGGTATCAATAACGTATCCAGAATAGATTATATTATAAATGTAACGTACATGAACTTAACTATAGTATACGATTACCGTAATTTCTCTTCAGAAAATTTTCTTTCCTGAAAAGAACGCGATGTATTCGCTAGCGCGACGTTTTCATAACGCTATCCCTCACTCGGGCGAGGTACTTACATACTAGTAAGTATCTCATTCAATTCCATTTCTAGATCCATGTCCTCATCAGGTTCCGTGGGCACCGCATAAAATTTATTTTGGCGGGGTAAAACTGGTGTACCAGCACGGCTGACCTTGCCTCGTGTAATCACTGCATCCACAATGCGCTAACTGTGGATAAACACGGGTTTGCACTTGAACCTGGAGTTTAGTACTCCCTGCAACACTTATGCCTCGTGAAACTTTAGGTTAACCTTCTGATCGACAGTTTGTCGTTTTTCCGCAAATTAATCTAAGACCTCCGCTGGCCATGCGAACGTAGGATATCTACGCACTCAACCGTGTAACTCGTAGGCTCCAGCGAAATTTTAGGACAAAATCTCCAAATCGGTACCGTTCCCATAAGTGGGGAACACCACCTCCCTGCCCGTATCAACAGCACAATCCGCTGCCAAACGCAAAATACATTGCGTTTCGCACACTTTGTTTTGCCTATCTCCATTGCACTCGACTGTGTAATTTAGGTAACCTTTTGTGACAAAGGTATGGTCCTTTAGCCAAAATACACTCTTTAGAAGGTAGTCGAATAGTATTTCGTGTTTGCAAAAACTTTTTATTTGGACCTGATGGTCAAGAAACAAGGCTATAGAACACTCATTGTACTCAGATCTTTTCAAAACTTGTTTGCTTATGGCCTCGAAATTTCCCAATTTGGCTTGCATTAATTCCACTTCGTCTAATTCGTAAAATAAAGAACGATTCGTTTCTACTGTTATTCCGGATTCTACACGGCTTACAGTAAGCCGAGCCCTTTTTTCCAGGGGCAGATTGTGAAAGTTTTTCAATTTCGTAGTATTGAAAAGGTTGTTCAATTGAAGTCAAAGCAAAAGGGGCGTTTATGACTAAACTACTGTTCATCCTGATCTACTGATCATAGCGTAGACCACTTTCACGTTTTGATAGTAAAACAACGGATTCCCGTGGATGACGTGAAAATTCTGTCCTATTTCTGCAGAAATAGCCCGCATTACATTACGCAATGTGTCGGCAGTCACCAGGCTGCTAGATAACTTAGCATCTGCTGCCAGCAGCTCGATACCTTGTAAAAAAAAACCAGGTGAGTACTTATTGCGGTCATCACGCCGTTGATTTCAATTGATTTACATAACAAATCTGAAGCAAAACTTTGCTGCTGAGTTCATCATCAGCAAAGTGATTGAAACTTTCGACGTTGTTTACTGCGGATGCGCTTACCGATCGTACTAAATTTTCGAAGCGCTCAGACGTTACCCTCGCAAAGGAGGCCATTTACGCCACTGATTTTTTTTTAACAGATCCCTGGGCTCTATAGGTAGAAGCTACTTCTTAAAGTTGCTTTTCGACTATTTTAACTTGTTTTTCGGTAACAAAACCAAAAAGTGTATTACCAATTTCAGACACAAACCCCAAAATTGCTGTTTTCCTCTGGGATTGAGCTGATTTATCGTTTAAATCAGGTGGTAAATGATCCAAAATATTTTTCACTTCAGCACGCAAAATGGAGTGGTTTTGCTTAACCATTTTATTCACGTTTCGTACACAAAGGGTAAATCTTTGGCATACTCCATCCATTCTGATTATGTCGGGTATGTTGAACATAGGATCATTGCGATTTCAGGCAGACAGACCGTCCAAATCACTAAAATGGCGTTGCAGGCTTCCCACCATCTGTGTCTCTGGGGTTGATTTCTGTCCCTTAAACAAAGTTGTGTCTGGTCAAATTGAATCTATCCGATGGTACTGACAACACGAAACTAGGGTGCCAATATTCACTCACTTGCATAAATTCGCCTAAATAACGAAAGTGAATTCCGTTATTTAATCTTAGTACATTCTTGCTGTGACGAACCGTGTTCATCAGTTTATACTATGTGTATTCCTCCCTCAGTTTATTCATTTCATAGCACCACCATGTGTTTTTTCAGCTGTACTACAGGATGTATTGATGTAATGTGATATACATTTGTGTAGGCCAGTCACTTAGCGTTGAACTTTG
>JAQIWG010005675.1:0-14235 GCA_034695025.1 Chamaedrilus cognettii | reverse complement strand
GATGTTGGGCTCTGATTGTGCGTTTTAGTTTTGTGCGTAGGCGTGTGCAAGCGGGGCGATGAGTGCAACAGTTATGACCTTGGCATTGACACACCCACTGTTTACTTTTTTCAAGCAAGTTGACACACCCCTTAACGACACGGCCTTAACGACACTGCTTCCTTCGTTTTCACCGACAGGTGTAACTTCACCATTAGACGTGAACGACGAAGCGTGTGATATTAAAAACGTTTTTCATCTGCACAATGAAGATGTGAAGCTGAATCTTCTGCAAGACGAGAGTCAATTATCTCAAAATTCACAGATTATAATTATTTTGTCAGGATGGGGAAATCAAGTACGGAAAAATGATTTGCGTGCGATATAGTGATAATGCTGCCAACCTGGATTGCACCATAGCGATCATGGCCGATGATGGTATATGCAAATCTGCATCGGCTGCAGCTACACCAGGCGACAGCGGAGCTTTGGTCATGCTGCTTCCTGACGCCTGGAAATGTCACAGCCCGGATGCTCAGAGACGCGACAATGAAGGCTTGGCGTATACTCGAAGAAGAGAGAATGCGCCTGCAGCTTCTGTTGATGTCATTCAAGTTATCGGCATGGTCATCGGAACCTATATCGATTCACAGAGAAATTTTTCTGCGACTATCGCAAACAGGCTCAATGCTGCTTTGAAGCGATGCGTCAAGGGAATGGAGCCACAATTTTGAGATTGTTCTCAGCCTGGTAAGTAACCCGCTTTAAATCATATTTAACGGATGCGTCGCGAATATTACAATAGTAGGCTACAGACCAATAAATTTGTAGTAGGCATGCGCTGGTTGGATGTGAAGACGGAGAATGGCGGAGCATCGAAGAGCATTGAATGATGACGGAGCCTCGGAGGTGCTGAAACGATGCGGTGAAAAGGTGTAAAAGTGCTATTGTGATGTGAATTATTAGGAAGATGAAAAAGACCTTAAAGAACTGAGATACATTTAAGGAGAAGCATAATTTTGAGACCTTGCGGATTCCCACTCATATTATGTTGTTGTTGTGTTAGCCCCTTCCGGGGAAAAGGTGATGCCCCATTTCACCAGCTGATGGTCGCTGGTAGTGGTTACACCGTATCTGGTAGGCATCGTAGGAACACTTGTGGCAGACGAATTTAAACCACCCTTGCCAAAGGGTGCACGAAGTGACTCGAAATCTTTGCCGCGGCCGGGATTCGAATCGGCAACTGCCGCACTCATAATCCACGACCAGCAACTTAGATCATCGGTCACAACGCTTCGTCCTGTCCAATGGTGGCAGCAGGGGCAGGACTTCCGGACACAGTTTAATGTCGTGTCCGGGAGCGTCTCGCAGCATTATCACTATATTGCGCGCAAATCATTTTTTCATACGCTAATGTCATGTCCGAGACCCAATCATATTATCTTATATTGAATGTGGTTTTATCTTTAGCCAATACATTTGCTACACCTGTGTTGCTGCATGGTCTAGAAAGTTTTGGTTTTTGAAGCCAACGGACATTCACAAGCTAAACTACCCTTTTGGGTCAATTTTTATCAAAATGTTTTCTACCTTTGATAACGTGATTATAGAACAATGTCAATATTACACAGGCTATCTACAATTAAAGCAAACTGTTGATATTCTATGCTTGCGATTTTATAAATCTCTAACATATGAGCCTATGAACTCTAGACCTGCTTTACTCTTTGCTTGGTTCGAAATTAATGAATGGAACGCTATCGCTGCCTGTTAGGATGTTCTGTATTTGGACGGTTCCGCTGTTTTGCAGCGGAAGGTTTGGTCTAAGTTCGAATCTGAATTGAATCTTTAATCTCAAAATAATTTGATGAAATGTTAATGGACATTAATATGTGTACTTGATTATTGTGGATTTGATACAGGTTGAGGTTTATATTCATATTATTTGGCAATGTTGAAGGCTTGAGGCCATGACCATAACAACATTTGGCTTCTGTTCATTTCCTTTCCTTTTCTCTATATTTTTCTTTTATTTAATTGATGTTGTTTGGTTCTTGTTGTTGTCTGTCCAATGTGGCGAAACAAGTTTCATATGTATTATAGAACAACATTGTTGTTGCAGATTGTCCAAGATTACAAGCTGCACCAGACGCGGCGTGTGTTCGGTGCAACACCAATAGACCAGCATAATGACACCGGGCCTAATCCTTCATTGCAGTGCTATTAAATAAGGGGATCGCGGGCGACTTCGGAGGGGGTATCAAGTGGGCCCCAAAGGTTAGCCCTCGGAATGAAACAATCATTATGTGTCCTGATTTTTTAGATCAACACATGTCTCTATGCAGGGCTAATCAATAGATTTGTATTCATTACAGCGAAATATATCTCAGCTGCGGTATGAACCGTATGATTATACTAATGAAACTACTGTAAATACTAAATAGAATATTCAACATAGTCAATATTTAACATATCAATGAATAACGAAAATGTTATGACTTAAAATAATTGGGTGTTAGCGGAATCGGGATTTTTCGGTTTTTTTCCTAGTTTATTGTTTCATACAATGGTTACATGAACAGTAGGCTAGGTATCAAATAGTGCGAAACAACAAGAGCTAAGTAGAGGAGAAACAAATATCTCCGTATGGGCATACACCCCTACTTAGCCCTTAACAGACAGTTATCTAAGGACGACGGAAAAGGAACTTGACGAAAAAATTGCAAGGAAAATAATCATGAAAAACAGCGCAAGATATGAACAGCAAGAAAAAAGTTTTAAAAAACACAGATCGCAACGATTAAAGAAATTCTTCATAAAGATTAAAAAATCAATGCGACCGTTGAAGCCGCTCTAAAAATTAAAGCAAAGTGCGCACCACTTCTCGCAAAACTCTTTTGATTCAGCTTTTTTTGTTAACAGATTGTGATTTTTAAAATTATGATTTTGCGATTTTTTGCCTTGGTGACCAAGGGGTGGGTCCTCGGCAGTGATGACGTCACCAGTTTTTTTCAAATTTAGATGATACAAATTTCTCTCCATAAAAACATTTTGTGGCGTCAAATTGTCTTCAGAATGAAATGTGATGAATTTAAGAATTACGAGCACGTTTCATACGCATAGAAAGGACTTTTAACAAGTCTAAAAACATCGCACATTTCATTAAAGTAGCGTATGACTAGAAGCACTGATTATGTTGCTGTCAGCCAACAGTCGTTTGGCTTTAGAACAGTAAACAAGGCAAACATTTGACTGACTGAGTTTAGTCGTGTTTTGGACAAACATGTCTAGTCAGTATAGAGTCCGGTGGTAGACCACGTCCACACTAGCCTATAACTCCAAATACCTAACCCTTAACCCTTTCCTAGCCCTAACTAACCTAACCGTAACGGGGCCCTAACCCTAACTTGCTCACCCCAATCCCTACCCGGGCTATCCCTAAATCCTATTCTTAGATGATCTATTTTTAGCCGTCGAGTAGCGTTGTGATTGAGCTACACCGATGTCTACATTGACTCGACCCGCTTTGTGTCCTTGGTGCTATGTGGTTTTAGAATCATGGGTCATAATTAGCCGAGACTATTTTAGTTGATTAACTAACCTAATTTTTAGACAAGTGCTTTCAATTTTTTAAAAGCGTTCATCTCGTTTACAACTCATAGATTCAAATATTAGTTTTATCAAATGCATCGACTAATGACTTTACTCATATTTGATTGCCATAACTCAAAGGGTCAATTCCATAGGCATACATTGTAGGTGTCAAAAGAACCTTATAAATTTGTTGACAGTGTTGTACTTTTCTACTGCTGAGCTTGTTCTGTTAATTTATTGAATGAGTGTACTTCTTCAATTTTTTTTTTTCAATTTTTAACGTTAGCGAGGCGCAAGGCGTCGGACTTCGAGTTCAGGGGAGCAGCGTTCAAGTCCCAGCGCCGGCAACTATGTAACCATGCGTTACAGGCCCTTCAGCAAGGCTGTGAAACACACAAGTGTCGCTAGCTGCTAACCCTGTGCCAGATCATAATTTATTTGATTGACGTCAGGAAGGGCATCCGGCCGTAAAAACTCAGCTCCGGCAGTCCTGATCAGGGCGGGCGAAACCGTGTAAATCTATGTGAAAACATAGACATTAACAGATTACACGTTAAAAAGGAGGTTAGTTAGTTAGTTTAATGGTTAACGATGCCCTAGTTAAATAAGTGTGTCATGACTCATGAGTTATGCATAATTGTTACTGTCTTATGCATAAAGATATGATTGCAATGTGGTTATGATTTTATGATGTATTGTGATTTATTGATGTATTCTTATTTTAAATCTAGTAAATCTATTGTTTATATTTTCATAAGATAGTTACAAATATGCAAAAGCTGGTAAACGCTGATATTGTTAGGTAATACATGCATTGCCTACAGAGCTGCTTTGTAAAATTTGTTTTGTTTGATTTTTGAGGAACGATTTTTGACGAATGTAATAGTGAAGCGGGACGTTCAAGCAACACAGCCTGTCAGAACAGCGGCACTGTACATTTTCATTTGCACATATTCGCCTACGTAAGCGCTCTGAGTGTTAGCGTCGATTCCATAGTCGTTCCTCAACTCCTACCTCGACTCCTACCTTGATCTAGAAAGACAATTTAACAGCAGCCCATAACTGCCATTCAAAAAAGTTTCTTTGCTTACTCCATTTGAACTAATATACCGCGTCATTAAATTAACGTGACGTCATAGATTTAAAGAAAAATGATTTTCTGTTTTCACTGAATTTAAATTTTTGTGATTTCGTGCGTAAATAAATTTGTGCCTTTAAAATTTTAAAATAAATTTATAGTTTTTTCGAACGGCAGTTATGGGCTGCTGTTAAATTGTTTTTCTAGGTCAAGGTAGGAGTCGAGGTAGGAGTTGAGGAACGACTATGCAATCGACTCTTGGCCTAGGCTAACACTCAGATCACAGGACTGCAATGAAGAGGGGAGAAGGGGGGAGGGGGGCGGGGGGGGAGGGCGGAGAGGGTATGGGGTCAATATAGCGGCTTGGGAGACAGGCCGGAACTTAATTTGGTGCGAAACGCAACTGCAGCAAATTAAACCCAGTGCATTGAGCGTTCGGCGATGAATCAATATTGATCAGTTAAAATGTCTTTGAAAAAACTTAGTTAACTGTGAAGTTTTTAGACATTTTAGCTCATCAATATTTATTGATCCCACGCTCCCCTCCTCCCCGTCCCCCCCACCTTCATTGCAGCTTTGTGATGCCAAGCTGTAAGCTAACGCCGTCAAAATTATTGTCATTTATTTAATGTCCTTCAAAAGACCGATGCACTGAAGGATCAAGACAAGAGTTGATCAAAGCCGATCGGCCGACTTTGATTTTAACTGACATTTGATCCATTGGCCTTTGATAGAATATGACAAATAGACCCTGTTGAGTCTGTCTAGTAGCAATTTATATAATCGAAACATGTCAAATAAATTAATTTGAAGTCAGTTCAAGTGAGCCTACGACTCAAGTGAGTTACTGCCCACGATCGCGGCATCACTTGCGATATTTACTGTCAACACTGATATCATCACGAATCTGGAAAATTATAAATTCGGCCAACGTATCAATGGTTCACGTACGCTCGAAAAACGAGTGCTTCTTGAGAACGCTTAATCAAAGACCACAGATGGACTGGCGAAGCGTTGTGGCCGAGTGGTCTAAGTCGCGGACTTCGGATTGCGAGTATGGCAGAGAGTCGGTTTGAACCCCGGCCGCGGCAAAAGATTTCGAGTCACTTTGTGCACCCTTGGCAAAGGTGCTTTATTTCGCCAGCCCTGCAAATAATCATCCATTAGGGTGCAGTGCAGTAGAGAAGTTGAAGCTGAAGACCATGATAGCACCGCACTAGCAATGTACTTAATTTCATAGGCCTATGTCAGACGATTAACATACAGAGTGAGACATAAAAAGACCCTAGCGCAATATTTTTTTCTTCTTCAATCAGGTGTGTAAGGACGCATTATGAGTAACTATAACTGTTGGCGTGCACCACCCCCCCTCCCCACTAGCGCAATCGCGAAAACTTTGTCACATCGTTATATTTTGCTTCACTTTTTGAGTTGTTGTAGTTTGCGTTCGAAAATTACCAGTAAAGTAAAAATATTTAGATTACCGGTAATCTATTCTTAACTTACTGGTAAACTATGGTAATCTATTGTAATCTAACTACGCAAATTCCTGACCGACAACCCACAGATCGATTCGAAATATTAAATAGAATTTCCAAATCGTGCTAGGATTCTACATCGAAGTACTTTCCGTCAATAACAATCATATTTTTAACGAAACTCGCCAGGTTGAGGTCATGGGATACATTTCAAGTGTTTTTCATGCTAAAATCTACGCCTTTTATGTAAAAAAGTCTGGATAAATTACTGAATCGGGTAATTTATTATAGATTACCGCAATCTATAATAGATGATCGTAAATTACCGATCTTAGATTACGATAAATTACGGTAATCTAAAAAAACTCTTCGAACGCTAGTTGTACATGCAGCTGGAATTATTTGCAACTAAATCCTGAATTTTATAAAACAAATCTTTCTTCATTCAAAAGTTATGAAACTTGATGTACACATGTATGCAGGATTAAAAAAAGTTTTGGGGAGATATATCCCCCAAAAAACTAGAAGAAACTTCGCATAAAAAGAATTCCTGGTGTAGTATCCTGTGTAGTTGTAATACGCTCGTTACCTAGGAGGCGCGGCTTGGGAGACGGGTCGGAACTTAATTCGGTGCGAGTCGCAACTGCAGCGCATGTCAAACAACCTAGCGCGTTAAGCGCATAGTACCTTAACTTAGTAAGCGCGAGTAATTAAATGGAATATTCAATAAATGCTATTTGAAGGCAATCATAATTCAGATTAAATATTTTATCCAGACATTGCACAAAGCTAGTTTGGGACGGAACGCTGCAATCTGGAAGCAGCCGTAATGTTTTTGTGTCCTTGCATTTCGCGCCCATAATTATCACTCGATTATTATGTTTTGAAAAACATGTCGGCAGTGATTTTCCAAGAACCCTACAAGTGGGGGGAAAGACACCCCCCCAAACCTCGACCCCATTGGAGGGGAGGGGTGTGTTTTTTAGACCCCTGTGGGGGGGGGAGCTGCGACACTGCTTAAAAATCTTAAATAACGGCCAAAAAGCGATCATGAGGGGTGTTTTCAAGGTGTCATACTCAGTGACATGAGCTTGGATGGACTGTTGGCTATAGGTATTTCCTGACCGAAAATTTCCGTCACTGCCATCCCTCCACCCCCCCTCCCCCTCCTCTCGTAAGTTCGTTTGAAGAGCGAAAAACGTGGATGTCTCAAATTAATATTGTCCAATGAAGCACACCCTTCTTTCAGGCACCACCTTCTCAACACTTGTAACACCCCCAAGCACAAACTCTTGCTAAAACCCTTGCATGTAGGCCTGCTGCAAACTTAGGCCTGCCTTAATTCACTCTAAACACAAAGCTGGCCCTGAATCAACTCATGATTCCTTTAGGCGGGCTGGACTGGGCTGCGCAGAGAAAATCTGGGATGGTCTGATGGGCTGAGCTTGGTTGGTGGACTCTGCTGAGCTGGAATGATATGTAGGCTGGTCTGGACTGGGCTCGTTCAGTGTTTTTCGTGGATTTTCTGTCCGGGAGGGTGTCAAACTTTTCAAGGGCGTTGTCAGTTACTCTTTTTCTTCAGTGTAGAACCTACGACCGGGGCGGGGGGGGGCGGGGGGGTCGGGGGGGAGGGCATTTCCGACAGAAATTTTCGAAGCCGTTTATAACAGTGCTTGTTAGTCTTTAACATTATTCTCCTATAACAGGGCATCTACTTTTTTACACCATTCCTACGAGTTCTCCTGAATTATTCTCCGTGCAAAATCTCAAACATTTTGACCAACGGAGCGGCAGTTTTTCTAAAAACCCTACCCCCCAAGGACGGGTATATATTACCCACCCGGGGAGTTCGATCTGTTGGGGGAGGGGCATCCAGCCAAAACTAGGGGGGGTAAACTCCCCGCAGTGGGGTCTGTGAAAATCCCTAGGCTCTTTATTGGTGCTAATGTAGTAGGCTAACAATTTCATTGACGATACTCTTCGCCGACGATAGGCCTAGGTATTGAATAAATTACTAGATCGTTTAGGTATTATACTAGTAAGCCTATAGGCCACGGTTCAACCGTTCAAGGATGATAAAAAATAGTAGGACACCGGTAGCTGATAGTCTGTATTTACGTAGTTGTACCGCAGACATCTAAAGCTAGACTGAGCATGTATTAGTTACACAATGCTTCAAAAGGAAAGATCTTTTCACCAAAAACGGAAGTTGATTTGAATGATGGGTAATAGTTGTTAATTCTTGTGATTGGATATGGAAGGGTCATGACCCTGTCGAGCAATTGTTGACGGTTGGTAGTTGGTTTGGCCCCCCCCCGCGGGGCAAACCCCGCCCCCGTTATCTCCGCACGTGCCTCGATAAACAGCATGTAGTGACCCCCCTCTTGAGTTGCACAGCAGAAGATGTTATATTAGTTTATACCAAAATAAAATAAAAGACTAAAATCTTAGTGAAAGCCATACAAGAACAATTTGGCCAAGCTGTATGCAATAAGGTACGTATAATTATACAAAACGATTTAAGTTGTAGCGCTAGTTGATTTCGCAATACAAATCAAAAATCATTTTGATTATCAACATAGATGGAAGCTCAAATTTCAACTAAATATTATGTGACTATCACTCATGAAAATAAATAGTCATGCAATAAATAAATTAGTTACATACATTTCAATGCACGCTTACTTGCTCAGGATTGTCACTTACTACAGAATACTAGACTGAGTGGAGACTAATACATTGCTTATCATAAAATTGCTCAATTAACACTTTGCAAATACTGATTGCAAAAGACATAATACGAACTCAGTTCTATCATTAGTACTTGCATCTATTTTCAATGACAAGTATGTGTGCCATATAGGACAGGTCCGACTCAATTAGAATAAACGAGTTCAAGTTCAATAAAGTTCATTAAGTTCAATCAATTTCAATAAACAAGTTCAAGGTTGAGCTCAGGTTTGATACAGGTGCAATCACATAACAGCATTATCAGTAGGCTATGCAGGTAACAACAATAGTTGTGACAACGATCTTGTATTACATTTGTCCAAAGCGCTTGAGCAAGTGTTGAACTCCACGCTGAAAACCATTCTGCAGACGCCAGCGTCGGCCAACATTGCACAATTAGCAGATACAAAGTTATATAGCAAACACTTGAATTTAAATACGCAGACTTCTACACAAAATTTCTGAACTTGAAAAACTTTATTTCTTTTTACGCTCCGAGATTACTCGCAAATACAATAATTCACGTACAATACACATAGTACAACTTGAGCCAGCATATATAAAATTTAAATTTAATTCAGTGTAGACCATGTTAATACCGTGAAGCATAAAGCTGTAGCGGGACGGGCCGCCGTCCAGCTAGGTCTTGAACCCTAACCCCCTCTATCCCTTTCCCATTCGCACTCCCTCTGCACTTCCCCCGCTCCCCCTCTTTTTGTTACTTATCCCATTTCCATCCGCCGCAGCGCAAGCCTTGGCTCGCTACAGCGGCAGGGTGGACTTTGTCACTGCACGCGCTGAGCGCGTGATCGGGGTGGGGACTGTGACAGCGCTAGCAACCCTGTACGCTTCCCCTCCCCCGCCCCCTTATTTGACAATTCAGGAGGGCGACTTCAGCAGCCGAACTGGAGCAACAGAACATTGTTAGCCTATAAGTTTCGGTGTTGCAATGGTGCTGTGACGCTTTAAGTTGTTTTGCTTTGTATCCCATTCGCAGACTGGTTAGTGCTACTCTTAATTTAAACAAGCTTTTATGTGTTATGCTGTTCTAAATGGTTTGAACATTGCGCGTCACTCCGGGGGGCATCCTTTGTCTAGGATTGTCTAACCCCGGAGGGAACCGTACAGTGTTGAGACAATCTAGAACGGAACTTGTAGAAGAGTAGATGGTTCGTTAAGACTAATATTAGATCGGATCAATCGTAGAATCTCGGAACAGAACTCGGTTATTACGGTTGCGCTCTAGCGCATTTATTCGTATATATATTTTTTCGCATTGCTAAACACTGAACACAAGTCGTGTGACCACTTTTTGAACAATTGAATCATACCTTTGCGCTTGATATAATCTGCACTAAAATACATAAAATAGCTATGCACTACGGCCGGTGTATTACTTTCGAAATGTGTTGATTGGTATTTCAACCAAACCCTTAATCATAGCAATAACCGAACCGTAAGAAAGTTTACTGTAAAGACAGAAAAACGAGGGAAAGGGAACAGATATTTGCAAGGGGATGGCTTCGGTGGGAGAAATATTAGGGGGATAAAGCAAGGGAGGATAGAGGCAAGGATAATAGCAAATTCTCCGCGGAAACTCCGCGCAAACTCGGCGCAAGGAAACAGGTGAACTCGAGCTTTATTGATGCGAACTTGCAAGATATCGGTGCAACTGATAAGCGCTTTAGGGACACGGGCCATACTGACATAAGGCTGAGTACAGCATTGAACCACAGCCGCGATCATGACAGATCCGGCGTCCCCGACTCAAGCCTCGTCTAGAAGCCGGTCCCCGAGAGATTTCTCGGGGGCGTCGCCCGTTCGCGCGCGCGGCGCAGACGCCAGCCCCGACCTGCGGGAGCGCGCGGCCATCGTCGACCCCTCATTGAGCGGGTGAAAGCGTGAGGGGTGAGATCGCTTCAAAGCTACATCGAAAGACTCGTCTTTACAAAGACTGTCACTTCGCGCTGTCGAATGACCGAATGATGACGTCACGGCGGTCGGTAAATGGATTTTATTTGTTTTAAGTTTGACTTAAGAATTTTTTTTTAATAATCATAAAAAATGTACGCGAATGAGCCCCCAACATATTTTAATTATAGGCCTAATTACTTGTCCATTGTAAACAAAACAGGCGCCATTTTGATCGCGAGAACTGGCTCTTAAGGTAACTTCCCGGTGCAGACTGAGGTTAAAGGAGCAGCCCAGAGCTCCCCGGGCGAATCATAACAATTCTCGTCTTTTAAATGTCTTCAGCATCAACTGTTGTCATGACAGCTAACGGTCTCCGACGCGCGCGCTGTCATCCAGCGAATTAAATATTGCCTAAACGTTCACGACAGCGTAACCGTCTGAACTCCGCTGGCATCTATCGGGATCAAAATGCTCGTCTAGAAAACCGAAAGTGGGAGTGGGCTTCGTATCTCCCTATGTCAAAGATCTCTGTATTGTACAATTAGTCAGCCCTCCTCAACGAGTTATATGGTCCAGTACTGCGTTTTTATAATTATTAGCCTACTAGTTTTGATTCGGTCAACGTCATGATCACAACATCATGATCCAACTTTGCCGCTGTCACTCATTCGTGGGCGATAAGCCTAATAATAATAATAATAATGTTGGGTTTAACGTCCGTTTCGGTGTCCGAAATCGTCATCGATGACCCGGCAGACGAATTTAGACCACCTTGCCAAATGATGCACGAAGTGACCGTCATAATTTGCCGCAACGCTTTGTCTTAGACCTTTAAATGTGAATCTTTTCAGCGTGTTTGTTTTAGAGCAATGCCTAATGACGCTTCACATTGGCTTCATCAGGCTGTTCTTCCGGCCGTCTTCCGGGAAGAACGGTCTTCACTGGATGACGGCCCTGATGACGCGTCTTGCGGGAGGACAGGGTTTCCGGGACGATGCATGTGTCGTCACGACGTCTTCGCGTCGTCTTCGCGTCGTCTTCCCGTCGTCTTTCCAATAACCACCATGTATTTGGTATATAACCATCGCCTGAGCGAAGCCGGTCTTGCGAGATGACGCGTCGTCGCTGAAAAGGACTTTATTCACATAGCGGTCTTGCGACTGGATTCCGTATGTCTTGCGGGAAGAATTCTTCCTGAAGACGGCCTGATGACGTCAATGTGAAAACACCATAAGGGATTTTTACCCACCGCTAGTCTGAGCTAGCGGTGGGTAGATCCCCAGATCTTTTGGACAGATTTTTGTGTTCCCCCCCTCCCCCGCAGAGTCCTCCACTGGATCCTCATACCACAAGAGACCCAGATTGAACTAAATGAAAGTTTTTTAAGTTGAACACTGCAATATCTCTAGCTTCGCAGTCTATGTGCTAGGCCTATTACTTTATCTTTCCCTATTGCTGCAACAACCAATAAAGATCATTTGAAATTTTGAATTGATTTAAATCGATGGAGCATAGGGTCTGAATATATTGATGCGAATTAATCTTAATAAATTTTAATTAATTGCTACAGTCGACAGTTCTCAAAACAAAGCATGCTACGTACCCCGTTAGTTTGGCTGCTACATCAGAAGTGCAAACACATGTTCAACTTTAAACTTGAAACACCAAGGTCTGCCTGTCGTCAGAATTTCTTTTCAGTCAGAACTATTCCTGCCTGGAACGCCCTCCCTGAATTTAAGGTAGGCTTAAAACTGACAAATCTGTCGAAATGTGTGTGTAGACAAGTGGACACTTTTACCCTATAATGAATGGATTGATTAATGTTGCCTTATACTCGCGTTTTTAACAAAGCTCAAAGATATTGTACTTTTTTTTATTTAAAAAAAATTGTGTGTGTGTTTTCACCGCCGCAATGTAACTGAATAAATTTTCTGTTACATACACTGTATTTAATATCAATGCATGCAGAACTTGAACTGTATGACTGTATGCCACCAACAATTTCTATTGTAGGAGCTTTATAAGAGCTTTAATAGCCTTAAGTGATCCTGTTAGTAATCTTTTAAGTGTTTTTATTCATGATATGTTTTACCGTGTATGCTTGCTAATAAACTGGATAAGACCGGTTCTGTTGTCGGTGTATTGCCAAGCGCTTGTATCATCATCAAGTTATCATATACAAGTATCTGGAAAGCATCGTGTGGACAAAACTTGCGTTTGAGACACTAGTGTTTGAAACGCAAGCGTTTTCAAGTTTCAAACATAATTATTTTATAAGCATCGTCTGGTTCGTACGTTTACGCCCTACCGATACTACCAACACAAGGGTGGAGGGGGGCATACATTTTGTTGTAAGTCATTGCAAGGGAGGATGGGAGTGGGGCGCGGCTCGAGCGGGGGAAAACGGCGTGAGACAAAGAAACGCTTTAAAGTTTACGCTGTTACGGTTTGCATTAGGCTCTATAAACTACACGACACCCCCCTCCACCCAAATTTCGAAAAGGGTCGCCATCAAAAAGTTCCCGTAAGTAATATGTTGGATGAGGGCGAAGTGTTAAATATGGTTCGGGGTATATCTCGAGGACTAAGTTGAGAGATTTACTTTGTTTAAAGGGAAGGAGATTCAAATTGTTTATTTTGGAGCTTTGTAACATGTGAACCATTCAATTAGGTCCATGCATGCTTTGTTTCAAAATATTCGAGAACCAACAGAGCGCCAGATTGAGTGTATTTCATGTAGGACACAAGTTTGTCACTAAACCGACACACTCATGTAACGATGCCGCTGATGGGAGAAATAATGACTATACACTGATGAAAATGACCGCACTTTAAACTTGTCGTAACTCGATCAAAAGTTATCAGATTGGTCTGAAACGTTATACACAACAACTGCAGCTATATCTGCATGCACGCCAACTTGGAAATTGCAGTTCCTAAACAATGGTGGATCCACGGAGGGAGGAAGGAGGGGGCTTAGTAGCTACCACCCCTCTAAACTGCTTTATTCTTATTGCTATCATCAACAATGTATGGCATGAGGCTTTTTTCTTCACTTTTACTATGAATTTTATCCATAATGAGAAAATCAAGCAATCGCATCCTCTAGGATATATGTCCGTCTCCGCCACCATACAGTAGCGTCGAGTCTGTAGGACAAGGGCGGGGCGGGCACCGGCCCACACTGGCCAGGGTAGGCCAGCGTGGGCCAAGTGTGGGCACTGACCCTCACTGGCCAAGGTAGATCAGCGTCAGCCAGACTATGAAGAATAGCATAAGAAATTAAAACATTGAGAACTAAATTTAGCAGTAAGCCTATAATACGTGGAAGGGGCGATAAACGCAGTTTTTGAATTTAGTATTTGTTGAAAATATCTATGCACAGTCCGTTCCCTCCCTTCTGGCCCTCCCCTCGCGCTCTCCACCCCTCGCCCTCTCCACCCCTCGCCCTCTCCCTCCCCC
>JAQIWG010005674.1:0-14240 GCA_034695025.1 Chamaedrilus cognettii | reverse complement strand
GAACTCCTCGAGACGCCGACTGCTTGCGGTCGTTTGTCATGGCGTGCACACCTGGCGTTCAAACTAGCCTCCAAAACGAACGCCTTCAACTAGCCACGCTCCCTTGCGATTGAATATATATACAGCCACGCAGCTTGACGACAAATGTTGCATGCAGCATTCTTTTTGTTAAGGTCACAGTGATCTTAAGGACGGCGGCTGGCGTTCGTTTGATCGACAGCGCGCACACCTAGCGGTCTCGAGCCTATTCGGCCAAACGAACGCCACGGTGAACTTCCTTCGTTTTGACCAAAAGGTGTGCCGGCGCTTTAAAATCAGATCAACTCCAAGATGAAAACGGAGGACATTTTTTATCTATGAAAACAAATTAGTCGCCGTGATGGCGCATTCCTTGGCAACAAGAAAAGAAAAAAATCTGGCTGAGGGAATTCGTCCCTTCTGGTGAATAAATAATAAAGTCGTGCTTGCATTAGACCACGCTTGAATCTTGCATCCTTTACGTCAGTGCGGTCGGACTGAAATAACAGGGCGGTCACGTGAGATCACGTCACGTCCCCATTGGTCAGGAATTGGTGTCAGCTCAAAGCAGGTGGTTCTTCCCCTAAGAAGCAGCGATGAGACGAAAACAAGAAATCCATCATCCGTGAGCTGCCACGTAACGACCGAATATAGCCGCAGATAACTGCGCATCTGAAATTGGAGGCGTTGGAGATCAAAAGTGATTTAGTTGCAGTTTTTGTGAGAGCATTCACACTAAACATAGTGGTTGGAAAATATATTCTTATTTAGGTTAGTTATTTATCTCGTTGCATATGAGATGAATTTAGCTTTGATTTTAGATAGCCTATAGGCTATTGCTCTTGCTTAGTAGACTATTGTATTTGCACTCAGGCGGCAGGGCTATATATTTTTACCTTTCCTGCAAAGTGATTGATAGAAAATTTTGTGACAGACATGTAATAATTAAATTAGATCATAATCGAATAATGAATGGTGAATGATAATGTGTTTTTTACAGATGGACAACAAACAGTGAACGGTTTCAACTCAATCACTATCTGGATAACTATATCGGCTGGATCACTATTCAACTGAATTTGCGCTTTACAACAGTGCCATCAGGATATGATCACCGACTTTCAGATTGCATTGAACCACCAGTTAGTTATCCGTGAAACAGATGATTTGTAGACCTGGGGCCTGTTTCTCAGAACTTCCATAACTTTAAGCATAAACTTAATCCTAAAAAAGATTTAAAAAAATTAAACCCAACCGCCGACCGCCGTGACGTCATCATTTGATTCATTGCGAGTGGCGCCGTGGCGGTACGGAGTTTAAACTAACGAAGACTAAAATTTGCTTAACATTTTCTTAAGAACTTCTTACGACTAAAATTTGTTTAAGATATTTTGAGAAACAGGCCCCTGTTGCTTAAGGGTATGCCTCTAACGCAAACCTAACGCATACATGCAGAATGTCGATCCGTTTACCCTCTGTACCCATGTCACATCTCACATTCATTCTTCCACTCCTCCTCGCTGACGTCGCGCACTCCCACGTCCAACAACCAAAACCCATCGAGTACAGCATCTACGAGGAACAACCTGAGGGCGCCTTTGTTGGTAACGTGAAGGAAGATTCAGGGCTGGTAGCCAAGTACTACCGCAGCGCGGCCATTCTGTCGCAGCTGCGCTTTGGCTTGAAGCAGGCGAGCGCTCATTTCAGCGTGGACGAGCTGACAGGAGAGGTGCACGCAGTGGGCGTGCTTGACCGAGAGAAGATGTGTCCCTACGCGCTCGTGTGTCAGCAGACGCTGGAGGTGACAGTGAGGCCGCAGCCGTACTACCAGATCATCAAGGTACGGTGTACTGCACGGTGATTCAGGAAAACGGGAACCAGTGGAATTATGATGCCAAGAATTCTTCAAGAAATTCTTTTCTGAGCTTGTCAGGAACTCATGCAGGATAGATATATTTTGCCATTAAGTTTCTTTCATTTCGATATCGCATCATCCAATTCCTGCTTCATCGATTCTTTCAGAAGTTCGACCATCCACAGCCCTGCGCCTTCGCTTAAATTGCCTTTAATTAGGCGTAAATATACAATTTCATTGAAACTTGAATGAATGAATGAATGAATGAATGAATGAATGAATGTATGAATACGCTTTTATTTCAATCATGTTGAACCACACATACAGTAGTTCAACAGTATTTAAGATCTCTTGAAATACAGACATGCGGGCTCTGGACGCGACATTATAGCCTAGAGCACTAAAGCATGCCATTCAGAAAGCCTGCAAGACTGCAAGTTCATCAATTTAATTTGTCTAGTTACATAAAGGGTGCAAAAACCTACAGCCCTATTGAGCTTATCCCGCATGCAGGTAATCGTGAATGTGCTGGACGTGAACGATCACGCGCCCGCATTCCCCTACGAGGCGTTCACGCTCGACGTGCTCGAGTCGACCCCCTCAGGGGCCGTCTTCCCCGTCCCCGCGGCCGAGGACCAGGACAGCGAGCCCCTGTCCGTGCACAAGTACCAGCTGATCGCCGACACAGACACCTTTGAACTCAAAGTCACGCACCAGGTTAGTAGTCGATTTTAGCTGAAACGGATTTAATTGTACTTGTAGTTTTAACGCAAGAAATTTAAACTAAAATGCGACCTGCTTCGGCTTATTTTGATTCCACATTTTATAACAAATATTGTCAACTGAAATTTGCTAAAATAATTTAATGAAAGCTACAAGCATATACTTATGCAGCGGAATCTAACGAATTATTGAATTAGATTATGGCATTAGACCCCTAATCGAATACTTTAGTTAAAATGCACTTTGCGACTTTGCGACTTTGCGCCTTTCCAACTGCGACTTTGCGACTGCGATTTTGACTTTACGACTTTGCGATTTTACGACTTTGCGACTTTACGACTTTGCGAATTTGCTTAGCAAATTATCCACTCCAGCCTCCTCCTCGACACGCAGCGAGCCTCGACAAGTCTGTCTGACATGGCTCTATTTGAGGCGTTTTACATCATTTTTCTTCACTATAATGCAGCAAAACGAATGAGGTATTAAATTATGGTTAGGTATTAGAGCTAGGATTGGATTTTGAGTTCATGGTGAAGGATTAAGATCAGGGTTAGGATTAGGCTAGCGTGTAAGCTACAAGTGACGCTTTGTAAGGATTACCGAGATATTTTCCATCCTTCAGGTGGACGGGTCCCACGACGTGCGTCTGCGCCTGCGCGGTTACCTCGACCGCGAGACCCAGGCCCTCTACTCTCTCGTGGTGGCCGCCACGGACGGGGGCTCGCCCCCCCGCTCCGCCTCCATCCAGCTGACGGTGCGCGTGCGGGACGCCAACGACAACAGTCCTCAGTTTGAGAGTGGGGTATACGAGGCGCACATGTATGAAAACCTCCCCGTGGGGACCTCCGTGCTGCACGTGAGGGCCACGGACCCTGACGAAGGGCTCAACGGGGTCGTCAGGTGGGGCATTAATCACTTTGCTGTTTCGCTCCACTTTACTGCACAAAGAGCTGCAAAAAGCGTGAAAACAGCACCATCTTGTGAATGCATTATAAATAAATAATCAGTAAACTGGTTACGGAATTAGGGGGTCAACGGTGTCGTTTGGTGGAATATTAAGGAATTTCGCAATCCCCCGTGATATCCGCCAACATATTTTAGTTGGACTACTCAAAAAAAGAATTCTTTCAAAAAGATCTGTAAGAAATGTGTCATTTTTGTTTCGGATCTTGCCAGAAATCCACTGTAGTTCGTCTTCCCTTTAAAATTTTTAAGGATTGTTTCTGGGGCTTGGGGGCGCTTCAAGCGCTCAGATCAAGTAGGGATTTATTCGGCTGTTGTTTATGCCTACGTTTATATTAATACCTTAGTGTAGATATAAAGTTGACTGTCTGCGGTGTCCTAATTGTCAGGCCCGGTAACATTAATATACTGCAAAATCTTAATTATTGTAGAAGTTTGAACTTTTGTCAATGGCTCGCCAGAGTTATTAAGTATTTTTGACGTCACCCCTTGGATACAAAAATTAAGAGCGTTGGGTGGATTGTTTCAAGCGTGTTTCGGGTTTAATTTACACGCGTTTAGTTGATGGATATGTGTACGTTGGCTCTAGATACCGGCTGTCGAGCGAGTGGTCAGCGACCCCAGCAAATACCCCATCCAGCGGGGGTCCAGTCGGGCCGGACACGACCCCTCGGCGCCCCTTCGAGGTGAACGCCACGACGGGGGAGCTGTACGTCAATGCACCTATCGACTACGAGCGGGAGGCCGTCTACAGGCCTGTCATAGTCTTGTTGAGCAAATAATTCTTGTTTTAGTTTTTCTTCAGCTCAGTACAAATAATTTAGGTTATAGTTTAGATGTAGTTCAGCGAATAATTTTAGTTCTGGTTCTTATTGAGGTTTTGGATAATTGATTTTATTCATAGTTTAGTTGTAGTTAAGCACAAAATTTTTGTCCCTATTCTGATTCAGTTTCGGATAACTAATTTTGATTTCAGTTTAGTTCTCGTTCAGCGAATAGTTTTGGTTCTGGTTCTCGTTCTAGTACTGTATTAGTCTATGATTATTAAAATTTTGGTTCTTATTCCTGTGCGTGTAAATATCGCTGGTACAGGCTGACGGTAGTGGCCACAGACCTGGGACCTGATTCCTTGCCGACCTTTGCCACGGTGACGCTCTACGTCCTTGACCTTAACGACAACGCGCCGAGAATCACCGTCAACTTCATGACGCCCTACCGTTACGCACAGGTGGGGTGCGGCGTCTCTATTACATTAGGGGTATTCAGGGTAATATACGCGCAGATGAGGCTAGGTGGTATTTGGGATACTAAGGGTGCTGTGTATGCACAGGATGGATGGGACTCGATGAATTAAATTGCTACTCAGTGTTAATTCTACATTGCCAGTGGAACATGTAATTTCAGAGCGCAGAGTATATTTTTTGACTGGCTCAAATATAGCTCTTGTTCCGTATTAAGAGATCTGTATGATTTAATGGGCCAGGATAAACGGTCAGACTATCATATCAACACAATCGTTAGTGCGTGATGTGTCTCGTATTATTTAAACTTGCTGATAATTCTGGGTCAGGTTATCGAGAACGCGCCAATTGGCACGTTCGTCTGTCACGTGGCCGTCACGGACGCCGACAGCCAACTGAACGCCCACATCGACTGCACGCTCGACTCACCCTCCTTCCGTCTCCTCCCCCTCTCTCACCCCGCCCCCTCCCCCGCCTCCTCCGAGTACAAACTCGTCACCGCGCGCGTGTTTGACCGCGAGCTCGAATCCCAGCACCCCGTCACCATCCGCTGTCGAGACGGCGGCATTCCCCACCTGATGACTGCAAAAACCTTCACCGTGCAAATATCGGACGATAACGACAATTCCCCGAAGATGTCGAACAACGTTTATTTTGCGCGTGCTAACGAGAACAACGCGCTCCACGCGGTGATCGCGCAGATGAACGCGAGTGACGCGGACGTGGGGAAGAACGCCGCGCTGCTGTGGCGCATGGAGGCGCTAGACGGGACCCCGGCGGACAGCGCGGTCATTGAGGCAACCACAGGGCTTGTCACCGCTAACGTCGCGTTCGATTACGAGAAGCGCCAGTCGTACTCATATGTCGTCATCGCAAGGGACCGGGGAGACGAACCTAGGTATGTGGCTATTTTATGACTGGCTACAATATTTATTACAATAACTTTATTGTTGCAATTTTCTTGGCGTAAACTTTTTTTTGGTGCTGCGGTGATGTTGAATTTAGGCTTCAAAATGCTAAAGATTGGGGTTAGATTTTGGTCTCCAAGATTTTGTACCATTAACTTTGGTCTGTCAAATTGTTTCTCTGTACATATAGTAATCTGTAAATACATTTTATCGCAATATTTATTTATGATAAAACTCTTGATCTTCACTGGAAAAGCGAGGGTTTTAGCATCGATGAATATTGCAGACAATCGTAGCACTTGAAATGGATGTAGGTCAGAGATATTCTTGATCTAGATCAATATCTCAGTTACAAATCGTATGGATTGCAAAGAATCTTCACTTTGCAATGTTTATCAAAGTACGAAGTTGTCAAACTGAGAACATCATGGACACTCTTCGCTTCGGTTCTTCACATATTTTCAGATCATGATCAATTGGGCATTAGACTTTTCATGCGTGCATTCATGCCCTTGACATTGAACGAGATACTATCAAATATCTGTCTGCTAGATATATATCATATCTATATCTGCAAACACTAGTTTAATTGTGATAAATATTTCATATTATCATGCGATAATAGGTATGAAGTCAAGCAATAATAATATTTGATACACAATAACAATAATTATCCACAATAATTTATCAATACAATGTGAAATTTTGTAGTAAAAATGAAATATATCATTTCAGCTCCATTTGTTATTTCTTATTTATTTTTATTAGCTTCTTAGCACTACCATCATTATCAGTTTTATACGTTTTTCATTTACCGAATCGGTGACAAAAAAAAAAGACAGCATATAATTGTCATACAAAGTATTATCATTGCTAGGTCGGCCTCGGCCACGCTGATAGTGAGTGTGGTGGATTTGAACGACGAGGCCCCTCAATTTGAGAAGGCGTCCTATCACTTCACAACGACAGAGAACCGACCAATAGGAAGCGTCGTAGGTCACGTGAGGGCCTTCGACTCTGACGCCACACACGACTTCCATAAGGTACTACACACCGCAACGAATTATTGCTGAACAAGAGAACCTTTTAGTTAGTTAGTTAATCCCACTTGAGATTTGGATTGTTTAAAAATTATGTCTAATTGTTCTCAAATTTAAACGATAAATTTGGTGTTGGCTAACTACATGTGTATGTATTGTTATGTATCTTAGGTCTCTTTTTTTCTATTTGGTATTTAGTTCAGTTCAGTTCAATAGTTTAGTTAGGTGTACAATTTTATTGTTGAAAGTCATAGCCTAATTTCATTGCTGTTAGCCTATTGCTTGCTGTAGGCCATTATAGCCCTATGATTGTAAGCTTGATTTTGCTCAAATTTAGGATGAATCCTGTCTTGCCACGAATAAACTCACATGAGCCGTGGTTCCGCTAAAGAAGTTATCCTGCACTTTTAGCACACTAGCCCACATCATGCGCAGTAAGACATGTCTGGATGCACGCCATAAAGAGGTCACTTTGAGCATACTACGCATTATATTCGCCAGCCACAAGACTAGCTTATTGTTCCTACGGTGCTCACTAGTCTACGGTCGAACCACCACCAGCGACCATCAGCTGGTGCAATGAGGCATCACCACCTCCCCCCGTAAGGGGCTACAACAGAATCAACAACAGCCACCTAGGCATTATTGCCTAGGCCCCATTGTAGTATTTGAGCCATAAATTTTAGGTTTTGTATAAGAATTGATTGCAAAGATAGAACGCATGAAGGGACTGCTTTTCTGAATCGGCGTGTACGCAGGTCTACTATTTCATCGACGACAAGGCCGGTGGCGGGAAGAACGACGAAGCAAAGGACAACTCGAGAAGTTTCCGCATCGACACGACGACTGGCGAGATAACGAACAGAGTCGTGCTGGACAGAGAACTGAGCAGCGTGCGGAGGTTCAGCGTCGGCGTCTCCAACGATCCGGAGACTGGCACGAGCTCCCAGGTACCGAATGCAGCGTTCAGGGCCCAAAGCTGAGTGGGGTTTTGGGGTTAAACCCCCCCAAAATAGAAAAGGTGTTTATTTTAAAATGTGATGCGTAGGGGATAGAGTTTAGATATGTGAGTAAATCCTCTTCGAAAGAACAACATCCTCCGAAATCATATGCAAAAGGATTTATTTTCACATTGTAAGATTGTGAAAAAATTCTGTACCTATCTACCTTCCCCCCCACGATGCCACCCACGAGAATGAGTTTTGCTATGGAGTGAAGGTCAAACCCCCTGAAAAAAGTTCAGCCTACGGCCCCGATCACGTTGCAACATATTGAATAGTTTTAGCGACAGCTTGTTGGTAGTTCGTGTCGCAGATGATTACCCCTTTTCCAACAACCACGTGTTAACGGCAATGAGGAATGGAGTCAAGAAAAGAATGTTCAAGAGCGTGACATAGTTTTACTTCGATTAATTGCCGCCAACGCCTTTGCTGGCAGTCTTCGTCCAAGCTGTGGCGGGACGCCTCCTACAACGTCGTCCACGTGGCTGTCTACATCGGGGACGAAAACGACAACGACCCCCAGGTAACGTTCCCCGCGCGGGACAACGAGAGCGTCCCCCTGCACGCGAGCGTCCCCGCCGGGTACGTCGTCACGAGGGTACTGGCTGTGGACGCAGATGAGGGGCTCAACGCGCTGCTGACGTACAGCCTCGTGGCGCCCTCAGGTCTGCTGGCAAGAGGGCTCCTTTTGTGAGGCATTTTTATTTTGGGACGTTTGTGCAGCATTGGCGTATTCAAATCTGGTTTAAATTATGTTAACTTTGCATTGTGGAATATATATACAGGTACGCTACTGGAGCTAGCGTGTTTCTAATTCTTGTTAGCATAACACTCGCAGTTTGTGCAGTAACCAGCCACTGCCGTACAGCGCTACACAACCGAAGCCATAGTAGTTCGCATTTTGAACAAGCCGCCCTTTAATCTATTCAGCGCTTTGACGTTTTAGTTCAGGTCACAAATGGTAGCACTTTGACACTTTGCATCTGGTCGTAAATTGTAGCAGTTTGACGCTTTACCACAGGTTATAAATTATAGTTAATGCTAATTAACGTTAATTGTGTACATCAGGTTACAAATTGTAACACTTTGATACTTTGTTTCAGGTCACAAATTGTAGCACTTTGGCACTTTGTATAAGGTCAAAAATTGTAGTACTTTGGCGCTCTACAAAACGTCATGTTATTGCAGTGTACTTTAGCGCTTTACATCAGGTCACACATTGCAGTACTTTGGCGCTTTACATCAGGTCACAAATTGCAGTACTTTGGCGCTTTACAACAGATCACGCTCCGTTCAGCGTCGACACCTACACCGGTGACGTCACCACCTCCTCGCCCATCGATGCGTCCGAGCCGCGCTTCTACCCCCTCACGATCGAGGTGCGGGACGGGGGCCTGCCCCGTCGAGCCGCCACCGCCCACCTCCTCATCGCCGTCAACGGGTCGGCTGACCCCCGAACCCTACAACTGGGGGAGGACGGCGACCGGGGGGCAGGCACCATGGTCGCAGTAGGGTCGATCTGCGGGGTAGTCGTCCTCCTTAAGATCGTCGCCATCGCGGTGGTCTGCCGGCGAAGATTGGGTGGGGGTAGGGGCCACCAAGGAGGGGCGAACACAGACAAGGTTCAGGCGGAACGTATTGACCACGTGGGGATTAACGAGAGTATCTCGTCGAACAGTATTGACTGTAGGGGGGCTGCGGAGACGGACCGCAGGTTAATGAAGGGGGTGTTTGACACGCAGTCGAGTGATCTCAGTCCGTCGGTGTGCGAGTTCCAGTCGAAGGAGAGAATGAAGAAAGAAGTGACGTTTTTAATTGATGCGCGCAATCACGTGATGTCGGAGATTGCGAGGAATTGCGCACTGGTCAAGGAGCAAAATAATGTGAGATTTCCTTTCTTTTGTATGGTTGTCTGATTTCTTTGTTTAAAATCTGATTCGAAAAAGCTTATTAATGACGATGTATATGAGGATGATATTGTGTAGATCTTGAATCAGGTATATTTGCCAGCATAGAAACTTTTGCATTGACAATGACACCACTTTGTTCCATGGCATGATTAATATAAAATTGTTTATGATTGCCATCGCACAGTATAATCTCGTTTTCGCTTATACCCTAGATTATGCATCATTTCTTTGAATGTTCTATAATTGTAGTGGTCATGAGTGAATTCCTTAGATCATTGCAGCGGGGCTAACTCCTTTTCAAAGTTAGCTATTTTCAGTCTTGTACTGTTCTACACCCATTGAGACTGTGAGCAATTAAAATGACATTAAAAGACATTCTTGCATAACAATGTAATCAAATAAATATCTTAAAATTCTGTACTTTCTGAATCCCGCCCCGCCTTTTATTTGTTGTTTATTACACACAACTCTGCTTTCAAATTTTCATTTTCAGCTCAACGGTCTTCAGCCACAGGTCAGTACGTGCAATGGCAGCGTTCATCACGTGACCCTACCACGTGACTGTCCATTACGTGACCCAAGACACGCCCCCCACGCCACGCCCACAGACCAAGCGGGCAACAACACGCAAAAGGTCTGCTAACTACTAACTAGGATTTATGGTACGGTATAACCTAAAGCATGTTAAAACTTAACCCTATGGGATCAAATTGGAAAAACTATATTTAGCATTGCATTTCTTTTTCTATACAATGGTCGGAATACCCGTCTTAGCGACTGAGAGACCGAGCGGTGACCATTAGTGATCATGAATGTCTGTGTTAGTACTACTGCATTTAATTTTGATTGATGTTACGAATGTAGTAATTTTAAATTCTGTATTTTATGATGATGTTTTCTGGTTCTCGTTCTGTAGAGAACCAGAGTCAATGACTAAAATTATTTTAATCTCAAAAGTCAAAACATGGCCCGCTTGAGAAATACTGAATGTTTTTCATTCATTGCATGATGGGAGTCGAATGCTCTCATCTTAAATTTTATTCTATTGCTGGTATGCAAATAACAACAGTGAAGTCGAATATTTGATTGGCGGCTGCTATAGTTGGTTTAGGTTCAACAACTTTGAGAGTATCTGACATTGTGAAGGTCTACCCGCAGCTTGTGCCCCAGGACTGCCCCCTGCCGATGTTCCTTGGCGGCTTGCCCCCCGCTCGGGGGACAACGGGGCGTTTGAAGGCGAGGGGGGCTGCGGGGGAATTAGGAAGCAGCACGGGCGCCGCAAACTCCTCTCGCCCCTACAGCCACGTGTTGGCCAATCAAGGAGCGACGGTATGCACTAGTGACGTCATTGTGCCAATATAAGATGCTGACCTTTTTGAGGCATAGCTTACATGTAGTGCATGTTGGGACTTGGTAGCCTTTAATTACCTTACACCTAGTAACCAGAATATTTCAGTAAGCCTACATGTATGATTTCACGTTGTTTGAACTAGAAAGGTTTGTTAAATTTTGCTGATGATTTAGAATATCATAAATAATATTGTTCCACATTGTCTACATCGAGATATTTTTGAGGATTTGCGCATTTGCACAGTATACAGAGGGGATCATGGATGGTGTCTGACCATTATCCTACAAAAGTTAATGACAATGATTTCTGTCGATGCTAGCAACTGCTCATTATTTGTACTGTTGTGTGTATAATAGCTTATACTCCGGAACGGTTAGGCCTACAAGATTTTAGGCCGAGTTGTTCAATAGAGAGTTATTTGAACCATAGTTGAACAATCCAGGATTATTTGAATAACTCCCCAATATTGGCGTGTTATTCAAACAATCCTGGATCGAATTTGCGAGATTTGATTGGATCTTGACGTCATTCTTGTTCTATGATTGTTTAAAGCCAAATAACTCCCTATTGAACAACTGGACCTTAGAATCCAAGTGCATTATTGAACTGTCCGATCCATCTGACGCCGTGTTGGTAGAAATTTGCCACTGCAAGCCTTTTAAGGCCCTACACTGACGAATTGCTCAAAGAAATTAAACGACGAAATGAACATGAATCATCTACGAGCAAAAAAAACAGAATGAAATCATCCTAACCTCCGTCTTGGACTCAGGATGCTTGCGGCTCACATCTCAGCGACTAGGCTGGGTGCATTGATATACGATTGAAGGACACTGTTCGCCTTGCGCCTTTCATTTCCAGTCTTTGTTTCACCCCGCCCCCAGTCGTCCGTTCACCGCGTCAGCGATGCAATAGGCTAACGACGCAGCCCGATGCATATTGATATATTCACGACGACCGCTGGCAGATGGTCGATGCTGTAGGTTCAAAATATCAAACAAGGCTTCCAGTAATGCCGCGCTCTGACTACATGCGTCGTCGATCAAACCCGAGGACAGATCTGACGTGATCTATAGGCTGAGGCTTGGATGACGCGATTCGATTCGCTTAGAATAGGCCTGCAAGGAGGCCAGTTGTAGGGGCCGATGAGTCTAAAAGTTGGGGTGAAGGAATCGACCCCAACAAGTCGTATGATGTCAGTAATACAACTTTAGTAATGTAGTGCCTGTAAGTCAATGCTTCGCGTACATGTGTACGCTTGAAATTTTTAGATGAAAAAATCAGGAGTCTTCTAAATCAATTTTTGCAATGATGTTGTAGTGATGTAGTCTTACGAGTTTGGCTTCGATTTTATGGTGTTTGATTTTGGTTTTAAATAGCCTACAGCGCGTGGCTTACGCGTTGATTTCAGCCAAAAGATTGTCAGTTTCTTTCTGGTCTGAAAACGCATTTTTCCCCCCATAAATGTAATTTTTTTCCCTGACAGATAAGCGGTATAACTGACCCGGCTTTTGCTCCACCTTCTCCTTTCCCCCTCGTCTGGGTTTCCTAAATGACATCTGCCTTGTACCCATGACGAGAGGATGTCCCCGATGACGTCTTTCGACGCCGAAACAGACTATAAGCCCAGTATTATTATTATGTCAGTGCAAAACCTCGATTGGGACATTCAGGTGATTATCTAGGTAACTTAACTTCTCATCCCAATGAAAGTGCGATGCTCGTCCTTTACAAATATAGCCGCGCCATAATTATAGTCTACGCAGTACGCAAAGGACAGATGCGATGATTTTGCGCTCCCATTTTATCTGCAGCGATGATGTTATTATTATCGAACGCACCGCCCGAAGCATACATGACATTTGTGCCTTGAACGGTTTCAATCTCTGAATGATTTCGTTTCTGTATAAATCTTATTTATCACATTCGATTTTGTGTTAGCGTCAAAAGCGATTATTGTTCGGAAGGAATTAACGTTGAAGGTTTTGACAGAAGATGCAAAAATGTCGATTTTTAGGTAATTGCGTCTTAGAATTTTGAGAATAAGCTCTGAATAGGACTGTGACATTGTATTCAATGTTTTATGCAAGCTAGGCCTACGTTAGCGACCCTTCGCCAACATGAAGTGAACGGCGGAGGACAGCCAGGTATGGAGAGGTTGGATACCAGGGACTGCAGCTGTTCGCCAGTGCACTAGAGAGAAAGATAATTGATTGTTCTTTTCAGGTTCTGGCTAAATTTTCAAACTAAGCACTCGCCAGCCAACAAATTGTGAACTAACTAATACTGATGCAGGTATCAGACAGGCCCACGTTTTCGCTCCTCGGCGTCATTTTGAAAGAATGAGATTTTATAACCCCCGTGGGTTAGACAATCAATTCAATTGTCTGCCTCTGTTTTGTGATTTATTTATGATGCTACCTCTATTTCTTATTCTTCTGCGCAGAACTGGAATGGCGTGATGTCTGAGCGGAATTCTCCGAGTCCCCTCGCCAGAGCGAGCCACACGATAAGTCCTTCCGGTCTGGAGCGTGAGCGCCAATCAGCGGCGACCTATGAGACGATGGTCAACTGGAACATTGCAAGCGCCTCCAAGTAGGCAGCTGTCTTGTTTACTACCCGCTTCTTTTTTCTCAGTCACATGTTTTTGTCTTCATTTGCGTTTTCAACTGCAACTGCGTATGTTTTCATCGTTTTCTAATGACCGTGCACAGTATGACACCCACAACGAGGGGGACCCTGATAACATACACGTACTCAAAAACCTATTATAGTGTATGCACAGTATTTGTTTTTTATATATATATTGCTATTCAATGACTTTTTGCCAGGTACGTCACTCCTTGATGATATTTTAGTCAAAAGAAATCCATATAATTATAAACGATCTCGTATATAAATGATATCGTTATACACTGTATGATTTCTACTGCCTTTGTGGCGAATAAAGTTCTATATAAACGACCTAAGCAGCTAAAAAGTGATCAAGCAATTTAGTCTGATATCCTCCAACAGAACTAACATCTTTTAGGCAGGCATGATTTGACTAAACATAAATGACACAACATTAGTTTTGTATTCAACAGTACAAGTGCAATGATTTTTGACCACCTGCATCAATAAAACCGACTGCAGTGTGTGAGTACAAGCAAATCTCTTCAGCCCTCAGAGTAGCCTATAGCCTATAGCCTATAGCCTATAGCCTATAGCCTATAGCCTATAGCCTATAG
>JAQIWG010005673.1:0-14241 GCA_034695025.1 Chamaedrilus cognettii | reverse complement strand
GAGAGTTGAGAGTTTAGTATGAGAGTTGAGGATGAGAGTTGAGGATAAGAAATTGAGTTGAGGATGAGAGATGAGAGATGAGAGTTGAGGATGAGAGTTAAGAGTTGATGAGAGTTGAGGATGAGAGTTGAGAGTTTAGTATGAGAGTTGAGGATGAGAGTTGAGGATAAGAAATTGAGTTGAGGATGAGAGATGAGAGTTGAGGATGAGAGTTGAGTGTTGAGGATGAGAGTTTAAAATCAGTCACAGAAGGTTTGCTAACTCAGGGACGTATGTACTGCACTTGTTGAGCATCAAAAATATGTCATGCAATCGGAGATAGTAAAAACATCATTTGCTTGAACCCTATGTGCCTATCAATGATTACTGCAAAACATAAAATTTTTGCATGCATGTAATTTTGACCAATTTCGCGAATCGATAGAACTCGCAAAAATTACTTGCGGAAAATAGCACTGCGTAAACCTTCCAATAATGGAAACTCCTCAATAGCGCGAAAATCACATGCAGCAAAAATAGCAAGTTCTACAGCTTTGGTATAGTCATGTCTTATGCCCTTGCCTCCGAAGTCTGAAAGGTCCACTGGTGTGCGACGCTGAGCCTATGCGACTGCAGGCCACTGACTGAGATCAGCACGTTGGCCTTGGGTCGATCAAAGAAACTCCCCGTCAGCAATCCTCTCCAGGATATTCCCTAAGCAATGATCAATTCAACAGCATCTATAATTATATGTCCTGTAACGCGAATAACAAGGGGCCATCCATAAAGTATTCGACAACTTATTTATTGCAGTCGACAACTTGTTTATTGCAGTCGACAACTTATTTATTGCAGTCGACAACTTGTTTATTGCAGTCGACAACTTATTTATTGCAGTCGACAACTTATTTGTTGCAGAATTTATCGAATCAGCAATCAGGTGTTGTGCATGCAGCAATCAAGTGTTGTACGAACTTGTGTGTGCAGCAATTATTAGAAATAGATTAATGATATCGGATTGGTGCACACATAGTGCTTATTTTTAAATTGCATCCGCAAAAAAATTTAATTTTAGATTTGGGGGGATGTGGCCGCCATTTGTCCACTCTTAGATTGGGGTGGGTGGATGGACGCCACTGTCTGTCCGAGGCCTTAACCACTACGCCAGAGCGCCTCGCGTGTTATAAACCCACTATAATATTACTTATTCCAGGTATAGGGCTGTACTTACTCCCTGTGTGTAATGACCGAAGGTGGCCAGCACCACTCGTGGCACGTCGCCGGTCGGCAGAGGGTCCGTCGTGGACTGGAAGCGCACGCTTGGCGGGGCGTGTGAGATGAGCAACTCGCCACACAACCCCACGTCCACACAAGCAAGCACTGCTGAGTGCACCGCACACAACAGTCTATGGCTTAGACTGACTAGTAAGCCTATTCTGGTCGCAAAGTGTGTACTTTGTCCACAACGTTTAACTGGCAGTTACAACCCTCAAAGGGGGGTTTCTAAATTTGTTTAGTATTAATGTCATGTTGTAGCCTACATGTAGAAGTCTGATTCTCAGGCACTAAACCCTCGAGCCCTCGATCGTGAGTTTTCCTGGACAAGATAGTTCGGCAATATAGTTTGAGTATTACTACAACATTGCCCTTTAAAAACTGGATTTTTTAGGTTTGTTTTCAGCTCCGCCACGCCAGTAAATTACACGAAAGCTTTCATGAATACCATTAGCCTACCTTGTAGCGTATTTATAAAGTGAACTGTACATGTTGGCTAGAGACGCTATAGACTATTAGAATACCCAACTTAGGTTTTCTTATTCTAAATTTTGTCTATGTATCCTATAAATTTGCGCATAGGCCTAGACATCCGTCTATACATGTTTATGTACATGCAGGCTAAGCGGTTGTGGACAAAAAAATCGAATAATATTTCAGTTTAAATTCATCTTAAGTAGAATAATGTAGCCTATTAAGGATCTCACCAGCAGCAAGTAGAAAGTAAAGCCTGAGCGACATAGCTGATGCTTTTTGCGCAATCGACAGCAGCCTTGCTTATAAGATGCACGCAGCTTTTAGTCGACGCAATCCGCAGGTTTTAAATGTTCACCAGCGTGGTCTGTCAAAACCAATACAAATTGTATCACAGTCTTCAGCTCTCTGCTGCACACTGAAGCGACGCAGTGAATCAAGTATCAGCGCTCACTCCATCTCACGATCAAGTACTTCAGACCATTCACAACAAGTGTCTCGTCATCTCCAAACGCTCGTTGTATCTTGCAACTCTCTGTCTAGTGCTTACCAGTTGTTAAAACCTAGCAGGCTACAATACGTACGCGCAGAGTTCAGTCTAGCCCTTACAAAATAGGAGTAGCATTACTACTGCTGCTTATGAAACAGGAGCAGTACTAATCACTACTAATCATTACTTTTCATTACTATTCATTACCATTTACTATTTTTTTCATCACTAATCATTACTACTCATTACTATTCATTACTATTCGAAGCGAGTCTGCCTGGCATGACTATTCATTAGCAATTACTACTAATCATTACTATTGATAACTATTTATTGCTATTCATTGCTATTTGAAGCGAGTCTGCCTGGACTATGACTATTCATTCATAATCGTTGCTAACCATTACTAATCATTAATCATACATGTGCAAAGACCGGGCGACGTGAGCGCGTTCTCAGTGTGTCGCACTCAGCGCCTGTTGTCAGCAGTTATAAGCACGTTTTAGCGAACACTTACTTGCTTATAACCTACACTGTGTGTTTGTAATCAAATTTATTTGATTTGATTTTGAATTCAGCCATATCATTCGTCAACACAAAAACAAAACTGTTCACATTATCAGTGCATGCATTCATTCAAATACAGAAACCGTGTCAATCTGAAGAATAGTCTTCGCATTTTCTCCAAAAATAAGTAAATTCTTTGCTTTCTAGCCCCGACATCAGACTACAAAATTTCTAAAGGAGGTTTAAATTTAAATTTCTGAAGAGGTCTAAACCCAAGACATATAGAGCTGCCAATTCTTAAATAGATCCCAATTATTGCAAAAAAGACTAAAGCCAAGGCAGTCCAAATTTCGCACACAATTGCTAAACTAGGCTACAAGTTGCGCACAATGCGCTTGCAATGCGCAGTGTTCAGTTCCTGCAACGCCCCCTCCAGTGTTCGTGTCAGATGAAGCAGATTTGCTGGATCGATCTGAAGTACTTTCACCGCCTCACTCCGGTCACTCTGCACCGTATGCAGCTTGAGTGTGACCAGAGGCTCCACCTGGTGGCGCAGACTGCGACTGGCAAGCTGCAAAAGAAAAAATTTAATACTTAATTGATAAAAATGTCAAAAAACTACTATCATGTCAAGGCATTAACATCATTGCATGCATAGGAACACTATACAGGTATACGTACATAATTCAATACAAAAATCATGCAGGTAGAATAGGGAGGAAAACAAAAAAGCACATAATGCTAACTAAATTGTAGAACAAAAATTGGACATACAAACGGAGTCTATGAAATCAAAAGTATCATCCATGCAAAAAAAAATTGATCTTATACCTGGAACAAATTACTGTAAACCATGAAATTTTTACTGCACGTTATGGCAGTTGTTTTGGCAGTTTTGCCTTAAAGAAATTTGACTGTACTTAAATTTCTCGCTTTGAGCACTGTATAATGCCCATTATAAAAGCTTCTGCAGCTTTATTTTTGTTGCATGTAATTTTTGCGAGTTGTGCCGATTCACAAAATGTGCCAGCAGAATACATACTGCAAAACATGAAATTTTAGATGCATGTTATTTTGGCAATTCTGCCTCTTAGAAATTTTGCTGCACATTTGCACATTCAAATTTCAAGCTTTTAGGGACTACGCACTATTTTTTAGTTTATGCAGCGCCGTTTTCGCGCACGTAATTTTCCCAAGTTTGAATGATTCACTAAATACATCAAAAGTACAAGCGCGCATAAATTTAATGCTCTACAGTAGTTCAAAACCTTTCAATTATCATAACAGACACGGTACCGGAAATAACCTCCTTTTTCTGTCGTCTAATCAGTTAGTGTCCATGTTTTCACACAGATTTAGACGTTTGCACCTTGATGAGGACTACTGATGCTGGGTTTTTATGGCCAGATGCCCTTCCTGACGCCAACCAAATAAATAATCATCTGGCACTGGGTTACCAGCTAGCGACCCTTGTGTGTTAAACAGCCTTGCTGAAGGGTCTGTAACGCATGGTTTCATAGTTGCCTGAATGTGACATCCATTATCCCAAAGGGGTGTTTGCAGATAAATTCAGATGTCAACAGGAAACGATATACAGAACAAAAATTGATCAAACATAAAATTGATCAAAACAGTCCCTACCTGGACGTCCAGTCGCCACTCCAGATCGCGGTAGCGAGGCAGCTCCATGCTGAGCTGGGTCTCTATACGGCGGATGTCGGCGTGATGCTCCACGTACTCCGCCAGCAGCACCTGCTGCAGCTCCGCAGCAAATCCCAGAGCCAGCAGCGAGTCCTGGAAGTCTATGTCGCTCAGCTGCGGCGAAGCAAAGCAGCGCGTGTCAATAATATTCAAAATCAGGGATGATTTAAAGCGGACCAGGATTTCCACAGTTTCTAAGTTACGGGCAAAAACCTTATAAAAATGCAATAGCATTTTTACGCAAAGATCATACATTCCTCAATTTCAAGCATGGTGTATTTAGGGTTTTGAACAATTTCAAGCATAAAATCTCATATTAGGCTAATATCGCACATTAAAAATCACTGAAACTAGTTGGGAGAGAATATATATAAATCTTTTATTCACCATCAAGGCAGAACACAATAAAGAAATAGAAACTTAAATAAATGTACAGTTGAAGTGCGAGCTAAATTAAGGTGAAATTCACAACATCAGGTGATAGCGTGCACACAATTAGCGAAATAGTCATTGATGATACGAGACGAGTCAAGCACTAACGACTGCGTTGATACGTTGTAAGAAGCAGCTAGTCGTGACAGTTCACCATTGCCTGATAAATCATATAGGGCTCTCAATATGTAACAAGGGCTTAATTTCAGCGAGTCCAAAAAAATTATTTTGGGTAAATAATATTCAATATAACCACATGGAATTAATTATACTCAACTGCATGACATAAATATCTAACTATTTGACCCACATGACGATAAAATTTTTGTCAGTGCTGTTACCATCAGTTTTGAAGCCTCGAGCATCAGGTACATGAGACCCTGCACCGCGCTCTGTACTGTAGCAGCATCAACTCCCAGCTTCTCTATACACAGCATTAATACAAAATACAATATTGCGCACACACACTTATATAAAAATAGAATCTAGTTATAAAATGCCCAAATATAAAACTGCTGGCAATGAAAAAGATAAGATTTTAAACCAATGCATTCTTTAAGGTAAGCGCTCACTAAGTTCAGCAATAATTTCTCACAATCTACAGCACAAGTATCGCTCCTTTCCAATAAAACGCTTATGCTTAAAGATAATGAAGTATCAATTGATAAAATTAATTAAGGATCACCCAAGCTTGAAGAATTGATTCAAATGATGTAACTTACGTGCTGCCACCTGGTAAACTTTCGCATTGATGCCATTCTTGAGAAACTCAACCGAAATTCTGCAGAACTCTTGAACCACTGAAAAGATAAAACGACGTACATTCAATAACAACGATCGTCACAAAAAATATTAAATGATGTGTCCCTTGATCATAAACTAGAGCTACGTAATACATAGACTATATTTTCAATGGCTTTTAAGCTTATAGCCGAGTCTTAACATGTATTGCGTTATGTATTACACAGTATTAATGGCCCTTGCAGGACGGGGAACTAAGAATTGGCTTGCAGCCCATAGCTCCCCGGGCAAGTCGTAAAAAGCGACTACAGAAAAAGGGGAGCGGTTCTGTGCCGGCTCTCTTGCTCAGAATCGGACTGTATATAGCCCCTGTGTGCTACACACGGTCCCTAAAATACAAAAAAAAAAAAAAAAAAAAAAAATATTACTGTGCTGGTCTACAAGCCAGAGTTGGAGAGTTGACCCACCGTCAAGTGATGTCGAGCTCAAGTATTCGAGATGTTGCTTGTGCTCCTCCTCAAAGATCAACAACATTTTAACAGTGATTTTTTTGAATGCAATATCCTTCACAAATTCGTAAATCGATTCCACTAAAAATTTTATTAAGGAAAGATTTTTTAAAGGAATTTTCCTAATTTAGTTAATGGAATTTTACGAATAAATTTCAAAAAAGTTGAATTCCACCGGAAGTGCCCCTCCCACCAGTGTTACCAGGGGCCAAAAGTAAATGTCCCAAAAATCTGGGAATCTCAATCTAAAAAATAAAAATAAACTTGCATTCAAGAAGAATTGCTATAGCCATTAATCAATAGAGTGGATTTTCAACCAAAGCGAAACAATAAAATTTCCACCGGCTGCAGTCTGAGGTTACGTTTTAAGGTTGTATTGTTGAGTCTGAAGTTTCAATCGTTACAAATTGAAACGGTCATTTATATTAATTATTTACCAGTACAGCTTTTACTTAAAATAAATGCTTTTTGGAGCGGGGAAGGGATGTAGGGATTGTGATTTTTGTAAATTTTGCGTGTAAGGTATGCTGCTTTCGTGGTATCACTGCCTGGCCATGACAGTTGTTGTTTATCTTTGATGTTGTTTGTTTACTTTTGGACATATTGAATCATCTTAATTGTCGATTTTAAATCTATTGGATAATCGTACGTCATAATTATTTTCTCCACTCTACTATTTACTCTCATCCTATTTGCCAGCGTCACACCTCACAGTCAGCACGAACAATTCAATGTTCAACAACAACGCGGTCAGTAATGTTTCGCTTTGTTGTACCGTAGTCATTGAACTATAAAGGGAGGGTTATTTAAGCGAAAAAACCATTCTACGATTTGAGACCGATAATTTAAGGAAGACCATCATTTAGAAAAAAAAACCGGGCTTAATGTATACTATTTTGTTATAGATCGATGTACCACAGTGAACTTGCGAAAATGCGAATAATGCTACTTTTATGAAGCTCATTTCGTCATTACATATCTAATTTTTTATGTTTAACTATAGGCTATATTTCTTATGCGAGCTCTTTGTGCTTGTTGTTAAAGTTTAATGGAATTAACCTATTTATGTCGTCACTAGTCGATGCGATTGTCAACGATGTAATCGTCGATATTTTATCGCCTTTGTGTGTGTGCCTGACTGCAGGTATCGCTTGCAAGGTTTGAATGTGCTTCATTGCATCGACTGCGCGCCGCAGCGCGCTACTGCCCTGCTCAACACCCCTAGGCCGACACCCCGGTCACTCCCCCCTACTGTGACTGACTTTCAATCTGCAGCTTACAACATCATCCGATCACTTACAAGTTGGCTTGCGTGCGTGATCGTTCTTCTACAACGTGGGAAAGCATAAATTTCAATCTGATGGGTTAACAAGCCCACCAATTGCTACAGCTACGTCCAAGTTGGGTTAAGCCGTTCAAATGGGGTAACGCGCTACTGGATCACCAGGCGTAGCATGCCACTTGACTGTCTCACTAGTCGATACTCACTTCGCTTTGTCACTTTGCTTTCGGAATACACTCTGTCGTCTGCCACGAGCATCTGGACTGCACTTGCTGCAATTTGCAATCCTTGCTCGACATTCTTCGGATGATCTGAGAACCATTGCTCGACAGTATTTAAATTATTTCAATCTGTTGGCGATTTTCTAGAATCAATTCAAGTCATTTACTCGGCACGTAATATTTGCAAAATTCATGAAAGCTTGTCGTTATTTCGATACACCCACCGGCGGAGCATCGGCGTTCTGCTCCGCATCCTTTCCACTGAAATTCGCGACCCTCATCCCTTCCTGTCGCCATCCCAATGCCAATGTGCAGCGCCAGTCTAGCCGTGGCCAGCAGCGGAGGCAGGAAGCCGGTTGGCATGGCAACGACCCTTGTGGCCACGCTGTGGCCGGCAACGGACACAGCGGTCATTGAGTACAAGAACGTGAGGTTTGTCATCACGGAGCGACCAACGGAGGAAACAATGGATGCCTTCATCGCAGTGAGTCGTATGATCATAATTAGTAGTCAGTATCACAGTGAGTCATATAATCAGAGTAATAGTCAGTTTATAGTCTGCTTCGATGTTTGAAGATGTCGTCTATGTGTTATTATTTATTTATTTTCTGACGAAGCATGTCATTAAAATATGAACTATGTTCTCAAAACGCTATTGACTAATGACAAACATATGAAGAAATTATTGAACAGCGTACAATGTAGATGCTGTTCAATAATTCCTTCATTTGTTAGTAGTAGTCGGATGTATCATGCTAATATATGTTGCTAGTGCGTACAGTTCGAGATATATTTTTGTCTCATCTTGTTTGTATTGTGTGATTGACGAAAGTAACTCATCAACATGTCACCGAGTCAAAACAATATCGATGGGCTATCATTGTCATTGATAGCTTAAAACATATAAGAAGTCATTTTTTATCTAGTCATAAAAGTGTTTATGACTCAAACATTAAGCCATTCGGCTTTTGCTACAGAATAATTCTAAAAATGATTTCTTGAAGAATTCTATTAATTTAAAGGAAGAACTCCATAATGATGTGATCTGGTGAACTAGTCTGTAATTCAAACTAATGGTATGTTCTATAGGAGCTGAGGAGGTACAACGTGTCCTATGTTGTGCGTCTGGGTGGCACGGTGTACAGGACTGACAGACTTCTTCGCCATGGACTCCAAGTCGTGGTCTGTTGTTTAACTTTTACTAATAAATTTGATGGTCTTTAGGATTGACCTTGTGTATTCTCTTCCTATTATTAAATATCTTGTACTAAAAGATGCAAAATCATTAAATAGACCCTTCTGCCTGCTTTCCATTTAACATTCATTTGTAGGGAATGGCCATGTGATTCAAGCAGTACTCAAGCACGGACACCCGTTATCGGGCTGTTCTGTTTGTATAGCGCATACCACTCCACCAGTATTTTGTACGTAAGTTTTGTTATTCAGATGGTATGAATTTCATCTAGTTTCATCTAACGTTGTGTAAGCATATGCATGCTTTGATAAGTTATAACATGCGTGTACAGTGTACTGCGCAGTAAAAATTTTGTACGACATTTTGTGCTGGAATTATCGTTCTATGATTTCAGCGTATATTTTGGAAATTTTTTAAATCATGGTAATATTAGATTAATGTTTTTTGACTCAGTTTTAGAAACCAATTATTTTAGTAATTATTTGATGTCTAGGACCTGCCGTACACGGAGGGCGTGGCGCCCTCTGGTGACGTCATCCGGACGTGGTGTCGCCTGCTGCGCTTTCGACGACTCGATCAGCACAACTTCTGCGTCGCCGTGCATTGTGCGGCTGGGCTCGACCGGTACGAACCGGTTCAATCTGGTCTGCTGGCCGATAGAGCCAGGGTTAAGCCCTGTTAAACACGCGTAGCATTACCCCTGCACCTTCTAAAATGAACAAGTGTAGTGAAACTGTTTCGCTTTTAAAATCTTGTAGGCATAGGCCACCATAGTCAATACATACGTTTTAAATTAGGCGCTGAATTGGCATCTGACCATTGTTTTTGGCATGTAGAAATTAGATGTTAGCATGTTAAATTAGCACACAATACATAATTATCATTATGTATAATTGAATCGATTTGCAAAACTTTGAATGGTATTTGGCTGCAAGCTGTAGAAGATAATTTGCTAGAATTGATCTATTTTTTCTTGGACCAACAGAGGCCGATTTACATCCGATACTGTCATATATTGTACTGACAGTTTACCAGTAACGTGTGGCACTGTGGTTAAATTAATACCTCATTGATTTTGCTGCATTATAGTGAAGCAAAATGATGAAAAAGGCTTCAAAATAGCTCCATCTTGCTAATTTATTTTAACTAAAATATCCGACTAGGGGTTGCAAGGTCACAAAGCCGCAAAATGCATTTAAATTGAAATATCCAACTAGGTACTGCATAGTTAATTTTTATCAAGGATATAATGTTATTCATCAAAACGGATACTAACTAGCAGGGATGAAACAAGCTAAGGGGCCGGGGGGCTGCAATAGAGCAGGGCCCTATCTATGCTCCTCCAAATATGATATTGGCAATTCGTGTCTTTTGGAGAAGGAATATGTCATTATTTAAAAAGGTATGCCCCTGCCACCCTACTTCAAAGACCTTGTTCTACCCCAGCTGACTGGGTAATTCATGAATAAAGTTCATGCCCTGTTAAACTGTTCGTAAATGTATATTCTCTTGGATGGTTTTAGGGCTCCTGTTCTTGTTGCCATAGCCTTGATGGAGCTGGGAATGCGCTACGAGGATGCTGTGTCTTGTATCCAACAGTAAGCTCAGCTGGATTTTATCCTGATCGCGATAAGGCTATTTGTACAATTTTGTTACCTGATATCAAGTATTATGATCCATAGAGTGAGAAATGCTGTTTAAAGAGCATCTGATGCATTCTCATTTTAATAGACTAGTGCACTATGAGAAAGCATTTAAAGTTATCCGTTTATTGCAATAAAAATTATTGGTTATTTGATTTTGACCTACTTGTTGAATTCAAACTAAAACTCTGAATTTCAAACTAAATTTGAGAGTGATGTTTTACAGCCACATTTGAATTGAAGCTATACATAATGCCATTTTAACAGAACACAAGATTTTGCTTAGATTACATTAGATAAGATGTTTGCTCTGTCGCAGGAAGCGCCGAGAAGTCATCAATGCTAAACAGCTAGACTTTCTGTCCAAGTATCGACCCAAGTCTCGCTTGTCGGCCAAAAACAATGCCTGTTCCGTCATGTGAACCACCCTTCACAGCCCATTCATAATGATGGTTAACTTACATTGGCAACCTGGGATGAAAAGATATTTGACAAATTTGGCGCCAAAACCATTTTTGAAGTTCTCCATTAACTGTATTATTATTTATTGAAAAGGTGAATACTTAGTTTTTGAAAAAATGTTCGCTTTCGAACGATTTATTAAGATTTATCAGGCTAGCTGATTCTATTAATTACAAATGGGTCTGAATCAAGCAGAATGATTAACCAAATGAGTGACCCATATTTCAGTCTATGATTTAATAAAATTGTAAAAGTCTGCGAACGCAAAGTTACATTTTTTGTTTTTAGTTGTATCATTTTTTGTAGATTTGATTCCATGCAGGCCGATTCGTTCAATTACCTCCCTGTAGCATGTGTCCAATTTGAAGGCTTGGCAGCGACTGTAGTTTGTCAATTTTTATTGCATCGAGTGGTGTAGTTGCGGTCTGAGCATAAAAATAATTGGTTTTTGATTTGTATGTTACTACGCCCTTGTCGCAGTTTCATCCTGGAATATTGTTTGAATAACATACATACCTTAGACACGGATTGTTAAAATGATTTTTCAGACTTTGTTTCATCAATATCCTCCTATTTATTAATAGGGAATCATTTTGGTTTAAGGAATGAAAAATATTTAGGTGCTTGTATCGCTGGAGACACTTGGTTTGATTTGCAACTAAGAAGCAATGTAGACTATTCAGGGCAGAACTTGTTACTCATTATTCAATATACATGGTATATTTCACAATCGACTTAATACAATCAATTTACCGTGTATTTTTGTAATTGAGTTTTTTGATGCTGTGAGAATGAAGCTACTTTTATAAAAGGAAAGATTTTAGATGGCTTTGTTTAATTTTAGCAAAATGCGAGGTTTTATGTTGCAAATCTGTTTTACTTTGGCTATGTGAACAATAAATAAAGAGTCCATAAATTGAGCAGAAAAAGCTTATACATTCATATTGTGCACTACTGTTTATAAGCTTTGCAGAAATAATTTAAAACCGCAAGCCCTATAAAATTAATTGAAATGGATGTTGTGCAACGAGTGTCGATATTTTTAGGTATCTACTTGTACTAGAGTTTTGTACTGTAACTTTGTTGTATGTGACTAGTTTTGAAAGTATTCGTAACTTATGTATTAAAGACTAGCATTGCCATGTGTATTTTGCTAAACGTGTTGTAGGAACATTGTTGATTTTGGCCATATTATGTAGCTAATGATATCCACATAAGCATACATAGTATGCATGTCCTTGTGTTTGCGGGTTCTTAAGGTAGTTTGGTTTTTATGAAGGAGATAAGGCTACCAATAATTATTGTGTGTTGTGATACAATAGTATTTGTCACAGCTTGCGACGAATATTATTTTATCTGTTACACTTTTGAACTCAAATTAATGATACCGTACACATCTATATTTTGACCCTGAGTCTGAGTGTGGTCATGACAAGTCTCAAGAACTTTGAGCAATCGTGTTTATTCTATTTGTGTATTTGAATATATTTTATACGGATTGTAGTACTGTGTGCCAACAATAGTGTTCGTGGCACCTGGGGATTTGTCTGCTTCACCCCGAACAAAAACCAATTCTGGGGGAAGTCGATTTCTGTTTTAGACCCTCCCTTCACAAAAAACAAGGATTTGGATATTGACCCTCCGAGGGTGATTTTCTTCTTTTAAAAATATATCAAATTTAATTTCTATCGCTAAAAAAGTGAAAATTATTGTATAAGAAGTTACTCAAAAAAATTCCGTTTGCTTAAACATCATACGTCTGATGTTGACTGACACTGAAGTTACCTCTGTTACCCTTGCATCTAAATCCGAACACCCTACGAGCAACAAAGTGACCCATCGCCAGAGTTAATTTTAGCCCTGATAAAACTGGAGTAGCCTTACCCATTCTTCTCATAAAACAGGCCTGAACTTACGCCTAAGCTTTTGAATGACCGAATTTGCGAATTGCGGCAGCCGTTATGCCACCACATCTTAAAAAACGCGTAGACCTCCATCATTCATTTTTACGCGTAACGCTACGCCTACCCATTTCTAAATAGGCGCAATGATTTTTAAAAAAAACCTTGTTTTAGGCCTCATAAAATAAACCCTGCCCATCGCCCTTTTATGCTGCTTCGAACTCAGTCAAATTATATTTGTTATTTGGATGTGCAACTAATATTGATGGTATCACAATCTTATAGACGAGAGTCCAAAAGCGTTTTGTAAATCGTAATAATAAAATGCTTCGTTTTATTACTATTGTGATCTTGTCATTACTATTTAAAATTGAATTGCATAAGGGGATTTAGAATTTAATTGCATAGGCCTATCAGGGCTAAATATAAACGATATTATTATTATTATGTAGTACATTTATGCCTCTTTATGCCATAGCCAGTGGTTAAAGTGGGCCGGAACGCACCGGAACGCTGTTCCGGGGCCATGATATTTGGGAATTAGCGTTCCGGGGCCCATGATATTTATAAATTAGCGTTCCGGGGCCAATAATGTGAAACACGCGCCGGAACGCTATGAAGGCACAGTTCCCGGCATTCCAGACTACTAAACACTGCTTCGAAGAACATCCAATCTTTGTTTACAGTGCAAACTTAAAAGTACAGCAACTGAAAACCACTGAACCAGGCACAATTTTTTTACAATAATCTCTCTGAAAATATCTCTGGATGCTTGGCATTGATTTTGGTTGGGGTGTACTTTAAGTCTTTGTCTGCACGAAGTGCTGTTGCTTTTATTATCGTTCGGTTCATTAAAAAATGTATTATTGCAGTTTAGTTTTAAAAACTAAAGTTCATTTGTCAGTCTTCGAACTGATAATTTGATAAACAATGGTTATGTTAAGTGGAGCACGAAAGCGAAGGAATGTGTCAAAAGTTGAAATGCAATTAGCAGCACTTTTGTCGAAAGTTTCAAAACTCACTATTCTATGCACGTGAATCAAGAAAACAACGACAGGACGAAGTCGACGGCACTGACGTTGCTAACGGCGCCACTGTAGCTACAGCTGCGCCACCTGCACGGCCTACACCATTGATACCATCAGGTAGGTTGATCACAGTACAGCAGCATAGACTTATTGTACCAAAAAGTTATACCTAGTTTTATAGCTGCTTCATATCGCAGTGATATTGAGATCTGAAGACGGATATCTGACAAACAGACAAGATTTTTAGACTGACTTTTTGGAGTATTCTTATTTCCTTTTGAATCCATCTATGCCTACTTGTCATTATCATGTTAAGGCTATAACAAACGAGTTTACACTTTGCTCTCGTTCTGACAGTGAAACATTACAGATCATCAAGTTAGGCTTCAGAATGTTGATTT